>QEPC01009972.1:630936-725335 GCA_003113815.1 Sphenodon punctatus | reverse complement strand
GGGGAACTCTACACCTAAGACAGGTGACGTGGGATGATCGAATCATAGGAGAGGGGCTTCTGGATTGCAGCCAGCTGACCCTCCTGGACAAATCAGAACGTAGGTCAAGGATGCCTTTAAAAGGACCAGCACAGGCATTTTGACTCTCTCTCTGTACTCACTGACGGAGATTTTTAGCAGATGCTGCTAGGTTGGTGACCTCCCCGCCTGGAGGCACTCATGGACTATATGGTTTATCAGTAACTCTGGCCTTGCCAGAAGAAGAACTTGGACCCCATAGGAAAACCATCCCCTGTGGAGACCGGATCAGAACCAGTGTGAGTACTTGCTAGCTACAGTTATAGGAAGACACTTTCCAAACGGGCTACTATGTCCACAGGACTGACTCTGATTGCTCAAAGGGTTATCACCCCTGGTTCTATGCTTTTATTCCTTTTTGTTGTATGTACCAGTAAAGTCTATGTTTTCTTTTTACCCTACTGGGTGAGTGTGTGTGTGTGTTATTGGCTGACCATTAAATGCCTCCTTTGGACCAGGTGGCCAAGCCTCGCTACTAAGGCTAGCGAAGAGGGGAAAATCTACCATTTGACTAGAGGCCAACAGCTTTGGAACCAAGGGAAGCCTGTGGGTAGCTCTGGGGATCTGCCTCCAACACAGAGGAGGAAATCCCAGAAACAGAGTACCAGGAAAGGGGAGTGCTTTTGGGAAGCTGTGAGACTTATGCCTTTTGGGGGTTCACATTTCCTGAGTGGTGTGAATGCCAGTGGGGAAACACGCAGGTGGTGGCAGCGGAATATCAAGGGTTTGGGGGGGTTTGCTAGCTGCGGGAACCCCTGGTCAGAGATTTGGAGAAACACAGTGAGGTGGGTGTCTCAGCTGTATAGCACCCCCTACTGGTGTTTCGCCACACCCCCGCTGCCCCTCCCTCCTTCTGAAGGTTGCCGCTCTAAACCAGGTTCTTCAAAGTAGCTCTGAACATTCACCGTAGCACGTGTGGCCGTTGTTTTTTTTTTAAGCCGAATCGCTTGCTGCTGCGCCTCTCTCGGTGTTGGGGCCAGCCGGCCGGGGGAGTCCTGGGGCCAGGAGGGGCATTGCCCCAGCCATCCTAGGGGGCCCACCGCCCCTGCCATTATACCATATTTATCAATAATGCTCAGTAATTCTGTTCTTAACAATCGTTTCCACCAGTTTGTCCAGTACTGACATCAAGCTTGCCAGTCTGTAATTTCCATGATCACCTCTGAAGCTCTTTTTAAATGTTGGTGTTACTTTACTACCCTCTAATCCTCTGGTACAGTGGCAGATTTTAGTGATCAGTTACAAATTACAAATAGTAGATCTGCAACTTCATATTTGAGTTTCTTCAGAACTCTGGGATGAATACTATCTGGTCCTGGTGATTTGTTACTATTTAGTATGTAAATTTGCTCTAGAACCTCGTCCACAGTCACAAAAAGACTTGGTTTGGTGTGGTTATCTCCCCAACATCCTCAACGGTGAAGACTGAAGCAAAGAAATCATTCAGCTTCTGTGCAATGTCCTTGGTTGCTTTTAGGTGTGTGCGTTGCACATGCAGCGTGAAATCACGATGTGTGTAAAAATCCTACAGGCGGGGTTTAGACGCGACATCTCGCGCGCTATAGCCAGTCATTCATTTTTTTAAAACTGTGAACTAAATACTAAGGTATTTAGTTTGTGGTTTTAAAAGAATGTTGTGTCTAAACCCGCCTGCGGGATTTTTATATGCAGCATGATTTCACACTGCATGTGCACCGTGCACATCTAAAATCAACCCTTATCCTCCTTGCGTGCCCCTTTCATCCCCTGGCCTTCTAATGGCCCATCTAACACTCTAGCAGGCTTCTTATCCCAAATTTGCTACAGAGAGAAAAGTGCCCCACTCCCACCCCTCAGCAATGAGTCACAGCTTTCATCTGCTGGATTAATGAAGTGTTAAAGTTTGTATTGCTGAGAGCCCAGTACAAGATCACAAAACCTGTTACTGTACTGGGCAAAAAGGTACGCTGAGGGTATGCTGTAGCCTGGCCTTTCCCAAGGGCTCAGGAAAATGCAAAGTATATATTCTTAGATCAAAAAACCTTTGGTTTAAGAGAAGAGTTAAGGCTCTTACAAATTCAACCATGCTCCAAAAAGCATGAAAATTATAAATTAAGGCTTCCACCTTAACTTGTGCACCATCTAAGCAATAAAGACATTGTACAGTCTCTCATATTGTGCTTGCTTGCAGCTTAGGCTCCATGCACTTTGCCTTGGTCTTTCAGCCCCAATCCTCTTCCTCTGCTGGTTGGGGGCAACACTGAAGCTGGGTACAGCAAGCTCCTCCCTGCCCCAACAACATTATATATTTGACCTCCATCTTCATTATGGCCACAATTTCTCCTTCATTTATAGATCCTTTCTCAAGCAGCAGCTCAAGTGCATCTGCTCACTGCACAAGCAATTAAGGGCAGGCAAATATTTGTCCTAGTATGTCATGCATTTCGGGTTGCCACTTTTTGTGGTTCGACCCTGAGACTTCCATTTTGGCCACTATGGGAGTCTCAAGGCATTTTTACATGGACACTTTGTCCTGGGATAAGGAGAAAATTATCCCAGAATTGTTATCCAGGGATTACAAGTGGTACGTGTTTTACATGGACATTTCTATCCCAGACAGAAATCCATCCCGGGATAGTTCAGTGAACAGCACATTGTTGTTATCCTGGTTTGAGAATATCTAGGATGAATATCAATCCCTTAGTGCTTTTTGTCTATACTCAGCACACTGATTTCTGGGACTGAACAAAATCTGATTTGCTTCATTTATTTTCTGATTTCTGAGTTGAATTAATGAATGAATAAACTTTATTTGCCTCAACCCAAGGTTATTGGCAATTATACCAACCAACAACAAAATAACATACTTGTAACCCAATACACTACATACAGATCAAATATACACAATAATAATAAAACAAACTAAAATACAAGCCATAGCTGCCTCTCTTGCCAAGTCTTACCCACTGGGAATACTGCTTAAGGGGGTTCCTTCCCCAATAGGTAGTCTTACCGCTTTCTCCAGACCACTTTACCAAAACCTGCTACCGCCCGAGTTAGATCAGTGTCCTTATAATTTAAACATAAGTCCAAAGGATCGGCATTTGGAAACCTCAGCTGTGTTTGACTCAAGATTCTTTGGATCGTTGCCCTCCTAGCAGTATATTTAGGGCATACAAGGAGAATATGCCGTACTGTGTCCGGAACTTGCAATGAAAAAACCAAGCATTTCCTCTCCACCCATGGTATCCCACTATATCGTCCCTCAAGTACTGCTGAGGGAAACATCCCAAAACGAAGGCAAGTAAATGCTCGCCTCACTGTAAACTCCCCCCAAAGCCCCAGATAGCTCTCCTCACCCAGCAGGGAGGCCGGAGTCTTATAGACCAGATTCACCCTCTGCGAGTATAACAGGTCAGCCTCAATTTGTAGCTGCTGGTCTTTCAGTCTTCGTTTGACCATGCCCATAGCCTGCCTAACATTCAAGGACAGCAACCCTGCCATCGGGAGTCCCCAACTTCCCCACAACCACCTCCATACTCTCCAGCCATGGGCGCAGTAGACCCCCATGCCATGCCCTGTCCAACAAGGAGGCCCCTCTGACCGGGAGTGATTTTATCTTTAACCAGAAGCGAACAAGCGACGGAACTGCCAACACCCTCAGTGGCATAGAGCCTGTCTCAAGTCTTAAAAAGACCTGAGGGGTACCCAACGGGACCCCCAAGATGGCCCTCAAAAATCCATTCTGGATCGGCTCTAAGTCCTCTAAAAAAATCCAGCCCCCACACCGGGAAGGTGTAAAGCATCTGGGCTATCACCTTCGCCTGGAAAAATCAGATAGCCGGTACAATCAACTGGCCACCTTTACCAAAAAAGAAGCCACGTAGGGCATTCCCTGCCTGACCCACCCGAATCTTGGTCATTCGCCAATGATCTCGCCAACTAGGAGAGTTGGAAAAAAACACCCCCAGATACTGAAACTTGTCAACCTGTAATATCTGGTGGTCCCCTATCCTCCATTCATGCCTTGATCTATGTTTCCTTCGTCCGATGACCAGGACCTTCGTCTTCCCATAGTTAATTTCTAACCCTTCCTGCCGACAATACTCCCCCATCCGCTGCATCGCCTGGCGGAGCCCCACAGGAGATCACGAGATCAGGGTTGTATCGTCAGCATAAAGCATAATCCCTACCCCCATAGGAGCCAACTCGGGGGTGTGTGTGTATCAACTTCTGCCATAAATTTAGGGAGATCGTTCAAAAAGATATTGAACCAACTCAGGGCCAAGAGACACCCCTGTCTCACCCCCTATACACTTTCACCTTTTGGGACAAGGCCCCCTCCCTATTATACTTCACCTGTAATGTGTTGTTCTCATGCAAGCGAATGATCAATGCCAAAAGCCTTGATTCAACTTGCAGCTCCCTCAACTTCCCCCATAATCGCGCTTGACTAATCGTGTCGAACGCCATTCTTAAATCTATAAAACATAGATAAGCCTTCCGACCCTGTCCAATCACTTTCTTCACTAAATGGGCCAGGACCATGGCGTTATCCACCGTGGAGCGGCCTCTCTGGAATCCGACCTGTTCGTGTACGATAATCTTCCTCTCCTCTAACCAATCCTGAAATCTAAACAGCAGAAGCCTCACATACAGCTTGCCAATTACACTCAAGAGAGTGATTGGACGATAATTCCCCGGGGCCCTAGGATCGCCTTTCTTAAAAATAGGCATCACTATGCCATTAATCCAACCTATGGGTATTCTCCCCGTTGTGCTAATATGAGTAAAGATCGGGGCAAGGATTCCCGCCCACCATTGGGGGCTTGCTTTAAACATTCTGCCATAACAAGATCCATCCCGGGCGCCTTCCCGCTCCTACTCTGGGCAATCAGCTCCAACACCTCCTCCTCCTGCACCTGCGGCCAGTGTGGGAAGGTATCAAACTCCTCTACCATAGGGGCCCGTCCGACTGGCTGGGGAAGTGAAAAGATATCTCGATAAAATCCCTCCCAAACCTCTGGCGATAGCTCAACCAAGGCCAACCCATCACCTCCCCATTTCAGTTGTTTAATGCAGCCCCCAAACTGTGCTGAATCGCCACTCCTAGCCGCCATTTCTAGCCGGGCCCACTGTTTCCGGAGGAAGAGTAAACGTTTAAGGGCCAACAATTTCCGATAACTTTGTCTGGATGCCAAAAAGGACAGTCTGTTTGCCTCGGACGTACGTCGCTTCAACAATGATGCTAACCGCCTAAGGTGGACACGTGACCTCTGGCAATCTTTATCAAACCAATTAGCGTTCCGACCCCCAAAAAGGAGGGAGGAGGCACCCTTGGTCGAAATAGGGGCTCAAGACAGGCCAGAACAGCAGTTAAGCCTTCCAGCCCATCCATCTCCCCGGATTTAATAGCCAAACATAATTGTTCCAGTGCTGGGGTTGCCACCAGTGCCTGAAAACATTGTGCCACCTCCGGAGACCAGCGAATCCATCGGTAGACCGAGTGGGTTAACTAGTAGTCATCCCAACCCCCTGCCCTTCCCTCCAGGGCAGCTCCCCTTTGATCCTCCCAGGTTATCTGCAATGGGAAATGGGCCGAATGTGTAACCGGCAAAACTGCCATGTCCAGAACCCTCGAGAATGAAGAGAGGGGCGTCAGAAAAAAATCGATTGTACTCGACCCCTGCGGGGAATGGAATGTAAAACAACCATCCCGATCCCCCTTCACTCTTCCGTTCAAAACCACCAACCCCCGATCTTCCACCAAGTCCTTCATAGCTCTGGCATTAGGATTAATCACTAAGTCTTGAGTATTACAGTGAGGCACCTCCCAAGGGGGTGGAGACCCCCCATACCCTTGCCGGTCCCCCCACCCTGGCATTGAAATCTCCGTCAATGATGAGGAAAGCTGCAGGAAATGACAGCTGTCCATTCTCAATCCTGCAGGAAATTTCCTGCCAGATATCCTCATCAAAAAAGCCAGAAGCTAAAGGGGGAATGTAAATGTTACCTATCAGCAGCTCTGTTGCCGAGGGGAGCCTGCAGTGATAGAGAGCAAAATATGACTTATAACTATTTATTAAAGTTACAGACACGTTAAAAGAATTAGGGCTAACTAGGCCAATCCCCCACTGGGGCGGCCACCTAGCCTAAATGGTAAAGCCCCCGTTGAAATAATAAAAAACCCCATCATCTTAATTTCTTCCAACATCCACGTCTCCTGAACTAGACAGATATCCCACATCCTCAGCCTGGAGAAAAAGCCCACTTCCTGACAGTGCGCCTTCCACCCAGAAATATTCCAGGAAGCTATTTTGATGGAAGGCAACCGTAATTGTCATGGAAGCCTACCCACCCCACAGGAACCTATATTCCATTCCCCCTTACTAGGTTGATCCAGGATTCTCTCATGACCCCCTTCCAGGGAAATCTGGGCAGCTGGAGCTCGAGGGGTCAAACTGCCTGACGGAGACCTCGATAGGCTTTGCCCTACATTGTCCTCCGCTCTATCCCTGACCTGCAGGCCACCCTCCTGATGCGAACCCGGGTGGGAAGTATTAGGGACCTCCTCCATCCCTTCTCCAGGCACCTGGGCATCCCCCATTGGGTCATTTAACGACCTTACCATGCCTACCCTCTCACTCAAAGAGGGCCGAATCACCTCAACAATGGATAGATCTAACGACCTTATCCTTGTACATCCAGTCTCAGATATAAGATCCCGTCTCCTACCATGAGTCGAATGAATGGACCTTCCTAATAGCCCCTCCTTAGCTCTAAGTAGATTTAACTGTGAGCACAAGGAGTCCAGTCTAGCTAACAGCTGTAATTCAGCGGGGTTACCGGCCCCACATCCACCATGCCAATCAGTGGAAGGATGCACTGGAGGGGCCGCTATTAGCTCCTGTACTGAAGGACCTGGTCCTAAAGGGATCCCTGGGCCAACTTCCATGCTTCTCAATCTTGCTTCCCTCTGGGGGGGTATCAGGGCCACAACCCCAGGTCCTGAAATCTCATTACGAGGAGGAGGGGGCGGGCCGCACAAAGGGGCAGTCTGGTTAATTTGTCGATTCCTCAGCTCTAAATTGGTTCTGCCCATACATTCCTGGCTCCCTACCGGCATTTCTTGTTTGCAATGTGTCAAAACATCCCCTGCACTGGTTTAGAAAGCCCTAGATAAATATACTGACCTCTCCTCCAAGGATTCTTTAGCTGACCAAATACATTCTATAATATCAAGAGATGCAAATTCTACATTAACTACTTGTTTATCTCTAGATGGTAATAAATGATTTACCAACTTAATGTCATGTCTTGTAATAGGAAAGAACCTTTGCACTGGGTTATTTAACAGGAGTCTAAGGTGCTTGGCTATTTCCAGGGATGAGCTCCAGGCCGGGGGATGCCTTCCCTCCAAGGGCAATATCATAAAAACTAAATTTAGCGGCAATAACTTAAAGAGATCCGTCTGTCCCGAAAGCAGTAGCGACCGGGGGTCTAGTAAGGTTGGATCACCGTTGGCGGTACCTTGGGGGGGGTACAGCTCCCAAACCATTACCCTGCCCCAATATCCTAGAGGATTCCAATTGCCTATTAACAGGTAAAGAAGCCCATGGTGGAAGTACCCTTATGGCCCTATCTGTACCAAAAGCAGATAGATCTGACTTTACCCCCTTGCCACCAGTGTTCGAAAAAGCATAAGATCTAATTTGTCATGAATTTGATGCGCTTTTGTGCACATAAAACGAACAGAGTCTGCAGTCAAGGCCACATGATTGGTAAGAAATTGCGTTAACAATACGTCACTTTGAGGGACTCCCGGCCCACCTGGGGATCGAGTACAGTCCCGTTGGTGAAAGCCCACCGGCGTAGAGTGTCTTGAACAGGAGGGAAATTCGCCCTGCAAGTCCTCAGGCTCCGCTTGACCAGAAACCGTCTCGAAAGGCATATCTAGCGCCGCCTCAGTGCGAGTATACACCTTCTGCCGGGGCGTTTTTGAAAAAAAATGGTCCAAACGCCGCTGCTTCGGGAGATTATGAGCGGGGGGAGGGCTTGCCAATCGCTCAGAGCAAAACCTCTTGATAGCCGACATATCTACTGCTCAGCCACTCTACTCTTCTTCCAAGGAAAACAGCCAGAACCCTTCTTGGGGAAAGATAGACCCAAAAGAAGAGTAAATATGTAGTTCTCCCTCCCACCCTAGGAGAGAACCTCCTAAAAACAAAATTAATCACACCAACAAAATGTTAAAATATCAACACAAGACTCAAAGAGAGCCTACTTAACTCAAACCCAAACTCACTAAGGAGAACAAGGTTCTGAAGACCAATAGTCAGAGCCTGGGCTCCAGTTCCTGGGAGTGCCGAAGGGAGCGCAAAAGCGTGCGCCCTTGTGCGTGCAGCCCTTTGGCACGCGCCTCTGGTGCACGCCGCCGGAGACTCACTGCAGCTTTTAAATACCACAGGTTTCAACTCCACCTCAGGACAGACCTGCACAACTGACAGGTAAGTAGACAATCTCGGAGCCCAGGAGGGGGGGGGGAAGGGAGTTCGTAGCTCTGCTCTGCATGTTGCTGGATGGCCACCACCGCCAGAGACTCACTGCAGCTTTTAAATCCCACAGGTTTCAACTCCACCCCAGGACAGACCCGCACAGCTGACAGGTAAGTAGACAATCTCGGAGCCCAGTGGTGGGGGGAGGGGAGTTCGTAGCTCTGCTCTGCACGTCACTGGATGGCCACCGCCGGCGGAGACTCACTGCAGCTTTTAAATCCCACAGGTTTCAACTCCACCCCAGGACAGACCCGCACAGCTGACAGGTAAGTAGACAATCCCGGAGCCCAGTGGGGGGGAGGGGAGTGCGTAGCTCTGCTCTGCACGTCGCTGGATGGCCCGATTTCTGAGTTGAAGAAAATGGAGACTCATCCGTTTCTTCTGCAGGTATTTAAATTTGACGATGCGCAATGTATTATTGAAGGTTGATGGAGGTAATACGATTGCCCCACAGTCATGCACTGCTAAATACCATAGAGGCAGAACTGCATAGAGAGTATGTCAGCTCTTGCCATAACACTCTGTAACACTAATCCCAGGATAATTCACTATCCTGGGATAGTCGTTTAGATGGACCTAATCCCAGGATTAGTTAACAACTGGATAATACAAACCCTTGAAAAATATGTTTCCGAGGGTTTTTCAGTGATTCCGGGGATTTTCAGTGATCCCGGGATTATAATCACTGAATGCTGTGTTTATATGGACAGGTCATCCCAGGGCTAATGATCTAATCCTGAGATAAGTGTCTGTGTAAAAGTGCCCTCAGGGTCAAACTGCAAGAACTGGCAATCCTACATGCACTGGAGTGGGTGTGGGAGGATCAAAGGTTGTACTGCTGCTTACAATCAGGTTCCTCTGATTCTTTACTAAGGCCACTTGAACATGAGACTGGAGAGGGGGTGAACTGCCACCAGCCAAAATCATGGCAGGGGGATCACATGAAGTCCCGTTGATGTGCATGAGGTTTTTGACGTGATTAGCCTGTTTCTGCCATGATTTCAGTAACAGGAGACAGGACAGGAGGATATGCCTCCTGCCCCATTCACTCTTCCCACCACCTTCAGTACTTAGACAGAGGGAAACAGTAAACAAAATAATTGCTTCTATTTAAACAACAAATGTTCAAAATAATAATAATAAAGTTTAATGAACAACAGCAAATAATGAAATGCAGGTCTATCAAAACAGATGATTCAGTACAAGTCTACCGAATAAGTCAATGAATCGGCAAGTGATATAATACAGTCCAAACTGATTAGCCAAAAACAAGCAGACAACCAAAGAAATACTTTCAGTAAGATTAACCAAACAGAAGAAGCAGCAGCAGATGAATCCAAAGTTGGAAAAGTTCTATGCCCAACGTTTCGCTAAAGAATAGCTTCCTCAAGGTTCTTTTCACCTCCAACTTCTTTTTGTTATAGGACAACTGCTTTACATCCAAAATCTAGAGTAATATAGTTTAGACAAATACTGAAATATTTTAACAAGTATCTCTTTATACATATTAAGGAAAAGGTCCTTGACTTTTGCTTTATCATAAGCATTCATATCTACATTGTACTTAACATGTAGTAATCATTCCCATGATAATTATATTTAGAGAAATGCTCAACAGGTGGAGGATGCCAACCCCCATACTACTATCAGTTTTAAAACCTTACACCAGCCCTTATAATAGTGCTAGAAAAATGTTAAATGGTTAGAGGGAGTCTCTCCCCAAATTACTACCAGTGTTAAAATCTTTCATTAATCCTTAAGTGAGTAAATTCCTTACTAGTTCTTTTGTCCTTTCATTTTGTACTTCTTGTTTGGGTAAGTATTTTTTCCTCCCCTCAAGGTTTATTTCTCAGCTACAGTTCAGGGAGAAGTAAGGAAAAGATATGTTAATTTTCAATTTCCTTTTCTATCCTTTTAATCCTTTAAAAGAATCACAACTTATTACATACCTGAGCTCTCTGTTTTATAGTCCCTCTAAACCCTGTGGGATCCGTCTGAACACTTCTGCTGAAGCCTTTTCTTTCTGCTAACAGACGAACTGAAGCTACAAACTGCCATTAAGGTCAAAAACTGTTGCTTCCTTTTAAAGGGTAATTGGTCCAATCACAGGCTACACCTCCATAGGATAACATGCTAAACAGTTGAGGATTTCCTGTAATAGTCCTCCAATTAGTAAATTAGATTCCCTTTCTCTGCTTTCCTTTCTTCAGCATTTCCCCTTTTCTACTTTATATAAGGCTGAAAGAACCTGCCCTTATACCTTATAATTCTCCCTTTACCTTTCTTTTTTCTGTAGCATTCCCATTCTTACTTATACTATAACTTCTTTAATCCCACATTTACCTTATAATTCTCCCTTTACCTTTCTTTTTTCTGTAGCATTCCCATTCTTACTTATACTATGACTTCTTTAATCCCACATTTTTTTAGGATGATTTCCTTTACTACTCTATATAAGGCTGGAAAAACCTGCCCTTATACTCATCCTATAATTCTCCCTTTTCCTTTCTTTCCTCTGTAGGATTCCTATTTCTAACTTACAGGGAGACAGTAGGCTGGGAGGAGACCTAATCCTCTGGAAGTGGCAGCTGACTCTTTCCCTCATTACTGGTTCATCTGGTGCTGACAGGGAGGAGGCAGAGGTTGCTGTCGCTGCCTTCTTCAGTCTATACTGCCCCATCCCTCACACTGGCCACTTCCATGTCCAGGAGTGTGCAGAGTGAGTCTTCCTGGTGCTTGTGGACACCATGTGTCAGGCATACACATAGGTTCGGTCCCAGGAGCTCCCACGGTCAGCTGGGCCCCCGCTAGCCTGGCTGGGAGGCAGGCTGCAGCCAGATTCTCCCCCAATAAGTCCTTTTGCCACCTCTCCCTGTCTCTGGTCCCCATCCCTCACCTGCCTCTACCTGTTAGTAGTGCTGCTGCAGCAGCAGCACTGGGACACTGATCAGACTGGGAGATAAAGCTGTTTGTTTACAAACAATTCCCCATGTGAGTGATCAGAAGGTTGTGACCTTGTGAAGAAGGTTCTTCGAGATGATTTCTAATATTCTCACAACTGAGATGTGCACGCTTACCCTAGTCAAATAATAGACCACGCGATGGTCTCAAGCTCCTCTAGTATAAAAAGCACTCTTCCCTTCAGAATGACAATTCCTTCCAACCCTTTCTAGGAATATAAAAAAATTCCATGCAGGGCTGGAAGGGTGAGTGTTGTGCGAATGTTAGGAGCCATTTCGAAGAACCTTGTTTACAAGGCAGCAACCTTCTGTTCTTCTTCGAGTGGCTCCTCATAGGCTGTTTCTACATGGCTCCGCTGGGTTGGGGGTCCTTGGGTGTGCCAGTGCATGAGCAGGGCATACAAACGGCCGCACACGCATCCCCACTCACCTCCCACTCATCCGCACCCATGGAGTAACCGCCTGTTTCCCCCGGTTGCTCCGTGAGTGGGGACGAGTGGGGGGTGAATGAGGATGCATGTTAGGCGGGCGCGCGCATGCACACTCACTCACTGAGGGTACGTGCACCACATCATTCACACGGGGCTGCGTGTTCATGGGTGGGAAAGGCCCGTGTAAAAGGGCCACATTCTCACAACTGTCTTACTTATACTATCTTACGTAGGAATTTAGGATATAAAGCAATATCTATTATATTTTGGAAAATCTGCAATTAGGGTTCTGAGATTATTATGGTTGCTATTTCACTAACTCTTCTTAATGAAGTTATTGCTAACAGGAATACTGTCTTTAAACCCCCACCTCATAACCAGTTCATTTGCCCCTCCCATATAATAAATTCACCCTGCCCCAGGCGCACAAATGAAATGGTTATGGGTGGGGGGGCATTGTGAATTGATCATATTGGGGGCGGGGGTGCAAGTGAACTGGTTATGGGGTGGAGGCAATGTGAATTGATTATCGGGGCACAACTGAACTGGATATATATATATATATATATATATATATATATATATATATATATATATATATAAAATATCTTTTTCATGGCATAATGCTCTTAATAGGCTGGCTGCTTTTGGGTGTTTGATAGCAGCGCCTCTGGACCGGTCGCACCGCATGTGTGCACAAGGCACAGGGTCACTGGCAGCAAGAAGCAACAGGCCCTGCAGGCCAGGCTGGCTAAGTTCACCCCCTCCCCCCATAAGGCATCAGACGCAGTCAGTCTCTCTGTGCCTGCCTCACTGCCCACCTGGCTTGCTCCTGTAGTGAGAACCACTCCTAGGGAGTGGTCATAGACACTCATCTGGGAAGTTGCGGGGGTGCAAAACTGCAGGGGGAGGGGAGAACCATGGGAAGGCAATGCTTCATTGCTGGTCAGAGGGGTGGAGAATGGCAATTTTTTCTGTCCAGAGGGAGTAAATTATATGTAAATTTACACATTTGCATAATTAGGTGGAGCCTAATTATGCAAATTAGGCCCCGCACCAAGACTTCGCACATGGCCTCTCAAACCCTGGGGCTGGCCCTGCATACACACATGGGGTAAAAACAGATGTGATGCTGACTGGGGATTACCCCGGGTGCTGTTAGCAGCTAGCCTGGGCTCTGACCTCCAAACAGACTCTGAGGTCACAGCCCAGACTATGGCCTACCCTCCCAGGCCAAAGCAGACCAAAGTGGGCTAGCACGTCTGTGTGGCCATGGAATACTTGTGCCGGGGGCCACCGTGGCCAGCAGTGAATGAGGCTGTGCCTCATTGGCTGCCATGGCTGTCCATCATGGCAGGGGGTGGGGTGCTGGGAGCACAGCATGGGTGGGACCGGCTGCCCACACGTTTGTTGTGCTCACAGCTGTAGCAGGCCTTGAGGCTGGTGGGACAACTCCATAGTCATATCAGGTTGATGACCTGACCTGGGTCATGTTGCCAGAGATTTTCTATTTGGGGGCAGCCCAGGGAGCAGTCCCTCTGGCTGTACATCCATTTTTACCCATTGTGACAATTTTAAATTGATATCAGACCATTCATTCATTCATTCATTCAAATTTATACTATTCCTTTCTCCAAGGGTCAGGGTGACTTACAAAAACAGAACTATATAAAAAGCACATAAAAAAATATAAAAATCTCTTAAATCCCCCACCCCACCCCAACTCTGTAGAAACCCCCACCCAACCCTGTTGAGAGGATGTGGAATGCCCACCATAACTCCTAATCCAGGCTATACTGCAAAAATGGGATGTCTGGCAATCCTACATTCACTGAGTCATCGTCCTTTACTGCAAATAATAAGTATCTAAAAAATTAATAAGCTATACTTCTTTCACATTATCACCCTGTGTGTGCTTCTGAAATATTGCTGTGTGTTCCCATAAAGGAACATCATTGCTCACATCTTAGCTTCCTGTTCTGAAGTCCTGTGACAATAAGAAAAGATTTGAAAACATTGCTTAATCTGATTCTATCATTAAACAAAGGCTCCTGCACTATAGCAGTTACTTACTAAATCACAAGGCTGTCAGGCTAGTTTGGAAAAAGGTTCAGGACATGGGGCTATAATATTTTTTTTTCATGGAAAATGTTGAAATTCTGACCAGTATTTTCATTTTACACATTTTAAAACCTAAAATCTTTTTGCAAATATTTTGCTGGACTTTCATTAACATTTTTTTCTAATTTTCCTTGAGTTAAGCGGAAAATTCACAAAAAAGGAGAGAAAAGGGAACAGAAAACAAACAAATAAATAAATAATAAAAAGGGGCAAAAAAATCCTCCAGTAGTTGCTGAGAGTGCAAATATCATTAGTGGATAGGAGAATATTTCATGAAAAAGTATTTGGACATGGAAAAATATTTTTAGGTAAAATTATTGTGTATGCATTTTTTTTCACCATACTCAGAAAATGTATTATTTCAAACCTGTCAACATTTGAAGCAAAAAAATATATTATAAATAATATGAATTTGCATGAATTTGCATTAGCAGGTAAATTTCTTATGAGTTCTGAGAGTGCAATCCAGCTACGCACCAGTGCCTGGGAAACAGCGCTGGCAGATAGCACTGGGGCCCCGGCAGCCACAGCGCCACATCCAGCTCCACTCCTGGATGGAAGGGGAAGATGGAGCAATGGTGCTGAGCAGCCATAGGTGCACAGGCACCAGCCGCCTGGAGTCCCTGGAGGTGCTACACCCCCGCCCGGCCAGCCCCCGAAACACCCAGGCCGTGGGAGCCCTGGCTGGTTCCATGTGTGATCCGGCTCACACTTCAGCACGTGGAGCAGCGAGGGAGGGACAGGGCCTTGCAAAGGACTGTCCAGGGCTTACACACATGGGTGTTTTGGGGGCCCGGCCGGGTGGGGGTGCAGCGGCTTCAGAAACTCCAGGCAGCCGGTGGCTGTGTCCCTATGGCTGTGCAGGCCTTACTCCTGCTCAGAGCAGGAGTAAGGCCATGCTGGCGCACCTTCTTGATTTGCTACAGGGGGGCTGGTGGGCTGGTAAGCTCAGGGTTGCTCGATTTGCTCTATTATATCTATTTTTATAAGCTTTTTAACTATGTATTCTTTGTTTATTTTGTAGTCTATTCTTCACCCTTGAAGAAGAGCTTATTGTTTGCCCGAAATGTGTCGGGTGACTGCGTGATTTTAATATTTGTTCATACTGAGTGAACTGGTAGATTTATGTATATGCAATAACAATATTTTTGTATATGTCTATTCACTTCTACTTTTAATATACAATATTGTTCAATAACAGCATTTTTGTGTGTTTTTGGTACTCCTTGTAGTGCTGTTTTTTCCCCTTGTGTGGGTATTTCGGACTGGTGGGCTGTCCCACAGTGGGGTCCCCTGGTGGGATGCCCCCAACCCCGGTGGGGCATGCCCAAGGGGTAGGCAACCCCTTCTATGGGCTTTGCCCCTTTCCTACTGCCAGTGCAGGGGGTGTGGCCATCACTCCTTTGGAGAGGGTGTGGCCATCTGACTGGCAGAACCTGCTTCCGCTGGCACTCACACACCCCTGTTCCCGGATGTTTCCTGCTCCTCAGCCCTACCACCAGCGCAAGGCTCCTGGATCACGCTCTGAGTGAGGTGTGACAGTAGTTCCTAACCTTTCTCCTCAATACCATTCATCATTGCATATAGCCTTATTATGTCCCCTCTTAATCTTCTCTTTTCTATATGTGACACTTGTGCTTTTATTCTGATGGTCAGACTCCCAGAACATACAGTCAGCCTAGCTTTTACACTGACCAGACCTGATGCCAGCAGTCCCATTTTACATATGGGTAACTCTGGCTGAGATAGAAATACAATAAGTTGGCCAAGTCCAAATGAAACCATGGTTTTAATTTAGACCTGTCACAATTGATTCCATACCCCTAGCCACTGGATCACTATAGCCACACGAGGCCTTACCGCAAGTTGGGCAGCTGCCCTGCATCCTCGGAAAAACGCCAAGGATGCAGGGCATAGCAGCCTTACCCAAAGTGGGATAAGACTGCCCAACTCACGGTAACTTGCCACCGCTCCTGGGATGGTCCTCATCTGTCCTGCCCTGTGGTGAGGTTCACCACATGGCTTTGAGCAGCAGGCTCTGTTGCCATTCCCATGCGGCCATGTCACAGCCAGGGTGGGATAATGGGTGGGCCGGGGGAGGGTGGTCTGGGCAGGGCTGGGTTTGGGCGCTCACGTGTGGTTGGGATGTGGCAGGATTACTGACAGTGGTCTGCCTGCTTGGTTTCCCTGCCGGGGTGTGTGTGTGTGAGGAGTGAAGTAGGGATCTGCTCTGCTTTCCGTGTTGGTCCCGCAGTGTGGCGGTTGAAATTCCCAACCCCAGGGCGTGTAGGGATCGGTCCTGGCTGGGCTCATCTGACTGCACCCTATTTGTTCTCTTTATGTGGTGATCAATTGTTAGCCAGGACCCCTGGTTCCCCCCAGAATGGATGTACCCCACCTCCTTTTGTGATAGCCAACTGACTTGGACCCGGGGGTCAGCAAAGCCCACAGGGGTAACCAAGGGCAGGGAGGCTTGGGGAAAATCCCCACACTAGATGCAAGAGGAAGGAGGGGGCATGGAAAGTAAGGATTGGGCCCAAACACCCTAGCTCCTAGCAAAAAGGGACCGCTCAGGGAAAAATACCAGCCTACGGTTGAGAAAAAGACTAGCAGGGAGAACTCTCTGAATAAAGAATGGAGTCATTAAGGAGAGAGACTCACCCTGTTGTAACAAAGGACTGGTAGCCAGGACTCAGTGCAGCAACATCCTATCTCCGTATTCCCCAGGAAAAACCAGACACACACTAATTGTATCCTGAAGCCTGTCGTTAAGCCCTTCCTTCCCTCCCTTCACTTTTTGTTTACCCTTATCTCCTGTGTAAAAGGTATCTGGTGCATCTAGTATAGCCCTTTTTGTCATGGAAGTAACCTCCCCTCGTTAGCCCATTGTACACCCCAAACAACCCTTCGTAACCTCCCAAACTCCTTTGTCCAGCACCCTTTAACTGCCCCTGGTTTTCCCATCAACCTTTGAGAAATCTTGGGACCCAGATATGTGCAGGTCACTCTGTGCGTGTCTGAGTTAAGAGATCTCCCAGACTTTAGTCTGCCCCTTCTTTTTTTCCTCCATCCCCCGAACTCTGATGGATCCGTGGGCTGCCTGTCCCATCTCAACAGGCAAGGAAAGGTAACCACAGGTCCAGACATTCCCAGTCAACTGGGGAAGCCCTTTCTCTCTCTCTCTCTCTCTCTCTCTCTCTCTCTCCCCCCCACCCTCATTTGCATTCTCTCGCAATGGGGATTGCTGAACCAACACCGGACCCCCCCCTTCCTCCTACCATACTCCCTGCAAGCCGCTTGTGTTTTCCCCCTTTTAAATCCTGCCAGCCATACCGGGGCTATGTTTCTCTGTTTTATATAACAATAAACTTGTTGTTTTTGGACAGCTGTCTCTCCCTCTCTCTTTCTATGTGGTGAGGGTACCTAAACTGCCTGTAGTGCGTACTGTACTCAGCTTGATCCTTTTGAACACGTAGAGACCCCAGTTTAAATCATTAAGCTCATTCCCCCCGAAGTTTAAGGAATGGTGAATATTGGAGTACCCACCCCCCAATAGTTACGAGTGGGAGGGGAACTCCTGTTAACACAATCACAATCATTCCAGTGTTCTTTTTCAAGGCTAGTTGTCTGGCTCCCCTTAAATGTAGAGCTCCAGCTCAAGGCAGAAGGCTAATTGTAGGAAAGACAAGTGTCCTTTCTAGCTTGAACAAAAACCCCGCTAGCAGTGGCAGATGCCTGTCTCCCTTCTTACTGGTTCCCCTACTTCTGACAGGGAGGAGGCAGAGGAGGAGGAAGTGATTTCCGTGCTGTTTCTCTCCTAGCTGCCTGATGTCTCTCCATGAGCTGAGAGCAGAACACAGCAGCACAGTTGGACAGTGGTTATTGGCTGCATTCCCCTTCTTTACTGATAATTGCTGCTGATGGCATTTTTCTCATATCTGGAGAGAGATTTCTCCATGGTTTCCTCCCATAAATGGCAATTAAAACCAGCAAAACAGAGCAGAAATCGGATCAGTAGAGTTGGCAGAGTTTAGTTTGCAGTGCTGGCATGAGCAGCCAGTTCAGACTGCTTAGGATACAGGAAACATCTGCTTCACATTGAGCATGGTCAAAGGTTGAACACAGCTGGGGGGGGGGGGAATTACTCCCAACCTGCCATTATATCATCTTATTTACACAGTTACACTCTACCAGTAACATGATGCCTTTCCTGGACGATTGTTGTTAGGCTCTTTTTACACAGACGCTCTAACACCCATAAAATGGGTGTTACATTTTATTATACATGTTGCTTGGCACCACTACAGCCATTCACCATGGGCCCTGTGCACACATGATGCCTCTACCCAGTTCCTCTGGGTGGAGTTGGGTGTTGGCCGATGTGTGGGGACCATTTCCCTGGGTGGAGATGGGTGGGGGCATCTGTGTAAACTCCACTTTCGGTGGGTGTTGGTGAGTGTTTGCTCCCAGCCAACACCCATCTCCACCCACACCCACCCACGGAGCAACCGGCAATGGCATCTGTTGGTGGAGATGGGTGTTGGCTGGGAGCAAACACTCACCAACACCCACCGAAAGTGGCAGGGGTCCGCAGATGATGGGAACTGCCCTTGCCCCTCCTTGGTCCCATCCCGTAGGGCTCAGGATAAGGCTTCCAATGCAAATGCCAAATATATGAAATCACTAGTGGAAGAGCTGGGTTAGGTAATATTGAATGGCAGGTCAGAGGGTGATTGGGATGAATGTTATACTTTTCATTCACACTGGGGTTCGAGTACCATTGATTTCTTCCTGGTTTCAATCTCCTTTTTTCTGAGGATATTAAATGTTGCCATTCTCCCTAGTGCTGTAACAGCCCATTTTCCCTTGCAATTAACATGGAGTGACCCCCAGGGCCAGTTGGCTCCTCCCCCGGTGGAGGGTGTGTGTCTCCCTCCGGGTCAAAAGGCAGAATATAAGAGAGCTCGTTGGGCAGCTAGAAGGGCGCAGCTATTTTGGGCACTTCTGAGGGATCCTAATATGGAGCAGTTATGTCATCTAATTAAATCTGGAGCCATGAATGCCCAGAAGGGTCTAGACCAGGTTGTTCTTTTGTGAGGACATCCTTGGGCCTCGGGAATCCCCTCCCACTCCGCATGTTGGAAATCTCAGGGTTTGGTACGACAGAGAATGTTACATCTTATGTTCATCTTTTAGACAGACTGCACGCCAACTGAAACAATATCCCTCGGAGGCCAGTAAAGCAGTTTTTTTGGCAACTCATGCACGTTATTGGCGTTTGATTTTTTCAAAACGCCTAGCCTTTCAGAAACAGCAGTGGGCATTGTTGGAAAAGACGGCAAGGAGTGGGAATTCAACCCAATTTTTGGGGTTGTATTTGCCAGATGAGATTGGGGGGAGATGTTATGGTTTCAGTGATATTACCACCAGACGTATGGGAGAGGTTTTATGAGGCCATTTTTTCGGCATCTCCTCTATCCTTTCCCAACCCCCCTGTCAAGGAATCTGACTCCTTCCCGCATTGGCCACCAGTTTCTGAGGAAGAGATTAAGGACTTGATTTCCCAATGTAAAAGGCCCTGGGAGCTGATCTAATAACTGTGGAACAACTGAAGGAGGCCCCGGATTGGTGGGCTGGGCTGTTAGCTCCGATTTTCACCCATATTATAGCAACAGGATTGATCCCTAGATCATGGATTAATAGCATTGCGGTCCCCTTATTTAAGAAAAGAGACCCTAGGGACCCAGGGAATTACCGCCCCATTAGCCTCCTTAGTATTATAGGTAAACTTTTCTCAAGGCTCCTTTTGTCCAGGCTCCAGGGTTGGCTGGATAAAAACAAAGTCATTACGCCTGAGCAAGCCGGTTTTCAGAAGGCTCACTCAATGGTGGACCATGCCTTGGTCCTGGCTCATTTGGTGGGAAAGATCCTTGGTCAGGGATTGAGGGCTTACTTGTGCTTCATTGATTTGAAGATGGCGTTTGACTCCATCTGCAGGAGCCGGTTGTGGGCAAAGTTGCGATCACTGCAGATGGAGCCGAGACTTCTCTTCCTGTTAGTCCAACTTTGTGAGAACAATACACTGCAGGTTAAATTTAACAGGACGGGTACCTTGACGCAGGAGGTGAGGGTTGATAGGGGGGTGAGACAGGGCTGCCTTTTGGTGCCTGCTTTGTTTAATATCTTTTAAAATGATCTCCCCCCCCCCCCTTTCTATCTGAGATCGATACCCACCCCCCGCAGATCGGGAATAGGAAGGTGGTAGCTTTATTTTACGCCAATGACACCGCCCTGATCTCTCGGTCATTAGTGGGCCTTCGCTGGGTAATGCAGCGGATGCAGGATTATTGTCTTAACGAGAGCCTCACCATCAATTGTGCAAAGACAAAGGTTTTGATTATCGGCCAAAGGAAGCATAGGGAGATTCATAGGTGGCAGATTAGGGGTCAGCAGATCTCCCAGGTTGATAAGTTCCAATACCTGGGAGTGACTTTTTCCAGTTCTCCCTGTTGGCGGGACCACTGGCTCGCAGCCAGAAACCAGGCCTTGCAGACAGTGGGGATAATTTGTGGGTTTTATTTTGGCAAGGGGGGCCAGCTGATTCTGCCAGCGCTTCGGCTATTCCAGGCCAAGGTAATAACCCAGTTACTATATGCGTTCCCCGTCTGGGGCCTGGATTTTTTGGACCAGTTGGAAACGGTCCAAAATGGGTTCTTGAGGGTGCCCCAAGGAACGCTGCAGGTTTTTCTGTGAGCAGAGTCGAGTTGCCTTCCTATTAGGGTCTTGGTACCCCAAGTCCTTATTCGTTTTGGTTGACAGTCAAGAAGTTTTCTGGTTGCGACAGCTTCTGAATGATCTGGGGCAAAAATTGGAGAGGCCCATGCCAATCCTGGAAGACAACCAAGGATGTATGGCGCTGGCACAAACAGAACGAATCAACCCCAGAACCAAGCACATTGATGTAAAATATCATTTCCTGAAAGACTCACAGGAACCAGATCTGCAATACTGTCCTACGGAGGATATGACAATGAATGGGTTCACGAAACCACTAGCAGGGGAACGGCATCGCAAGCTATTAAGAAGAATGAACCTAGTGGGTTTGACTAGTGACTGTTGAGAAGGGGTGTTGGAATGTGCAACAGGCAAGTAAAAGTCCATTGCAAGCCCTGCAAGCTCAATATGGGGCTTGTCCAGTAGGGGGAGGGTCAGGGGATGAAACGGGGTTTTTTTCTCCTTGTCTCCTCTTTTCTCCTCTCTCTGTCCTCCACCTTGCCCCATGCAGTCTGTACAGTATGGAAGTAGGTCTTCTGAGTTCTTAGTAAAGTTCTGTTTTGAAGAAACTTCTGCTGTGTGTTATTGAACAGAAAGCTAACTCTACAATATATTTAAGGCCACTGGGTGCGATTATGCATAGATTAGGGGTGTGCTGCCTTCAATATGCAGATGACACACACACACATCTATTTATCTTTTTCATTCAACACAGATTCTGCAGTCTCAGCACTTATTTAATTAATTAATGTAAATGTTTATCCCACCCTACCCCAAAGGCTCAGGGTCGTTTACAAAAGCAGAACATAAAATAACTAAAATATAAAATAAAAAACACGTAAAAATCCCAACTCTTGCCCCAAACCCCTCCCCCTCCCAACCTCTAACCCTGCCTGCCACCCAAAAAAAGTGTTTTACACTCAGTACCTGGCTGCCATAGGGGACTGGATGCAGGTGAACCAACTGAAACTGAATCCAGACAAGACTGAAGTGATGGTTGTTGGCCTCCACTGTCATCCTCCCAGTCCCCTAAGTCCTCAATCTTGGAGTCATATTTGACTCCTCTCTCTCCTTCCCTGCTCACATCCAAAACACGGCCCAAACTTGTTGTTTCTTTCTCTATAATATTGTGAAAATCTGGCCCTTCCTGTCTGAGCACACTGCTAAAAAGCAAATCCATTCTCTCATCTCATCCTGCTTAGACTACTGCAACCTGCTTCTCACAGGTCTCCCACTGAGCCATTTATCTCCACTACAGTCTAGTCAAAATTCAACTGTGAGACGCACCTTCCTTGCATGCTGTTACAACCATGTGACCCCTCTCCTCAAGTTACTACACTGGCTCCCCATCCGCTTATGCATACAGTACAAGCTTCTCCTACTCACCTACAAGTGTCTTCACTCTGCAGCTCCTCAGTACCTCTCCTCTCTTATTTTCAGCCCCTTCACCAGGTCAGGTCAGGGGCTGGTCAGTCCGACCTCTCTCCGCCTCGAACTGGAATCTTCCAGTGCTCATTATGACATGTTTATCAACTATTTTGCAGATAAAATCGCTCATATCCACCACTACTTTGACATTGCATTAAATGCAGGGGTTGTGTCTGAGGTTATGAATGCCCCATCTGGTCCAGTTTTCTGGGATCAATTTCAGTGCGTATCATCCACTGATGCAGTAGGGTTGCTGAGGGTTGTGAGGGCCACAACTTGTGAGCTTGATCCTTGCCCATCCTGGCTGGTGAAAGCCATCCAGGAGACACTGGGGTCGTTGTTGGCGGGGGTTGTCAATGCCTCCTTTATGGAGGGGAGGGTCGTGGGGTGCTTGAAGGAGGCTGTGGTGCGACCCTTGCTCAAGAAACCATCTCTTGATATTGACGCCCTTGCCAGTTATCGGCCAGTTCCTAACCTTCCCTTTTTAGGGAAGGTTATTGAGTGGGCAGTGGCCCAACAGTTCCAGGGGCATCTGGACAGCATCAGCTTCCTTGATCCCTCGCAGTCTGGCTTTCATCAAGGGTATGGCACTGAGACTGTGCTTGTAGCCCTGGTCAATGATCTGCGCCGAGAGTTGGATTGGGGTTGATCCACTCTTCTGATTTTTTTAGATCTTTCAGCAGTGTTTGACACGGTTGACCATGGAATGTTGGTGACTGGCCTGCGGGCTGGTGCTGGAGTGGGCAGAACTGTTCTTGAATGGTTCCACTCATTCCTGGCTGGGAGATCTCAGCATGTGGTACTGGGAGATTGTACGTCTTCCCCCCCAGACCCTCATGTGTGGAGGGATCTATTTTGTCCCCTCTCCTGTTCAATGTGTTTATGCAGCTGCTGAATGAGATTGTGGGAGAATTTGAGGTTCGGTGTCATCAGTATGCTGATGACTCCCAGATATAGCTCTCATTTTCATCCGACCCAGGCCCATTAGTGTAGGTGTTTACCCGGTGCCTGGCTGCGGTGGGGGAATGGATGAGGACAAGCCATCTGAAGCTGAATCCCGACAAGACAGAGGTGATATTGGGTAGGAAGAGGGTAGGAACGAGAAAGTGGAAGCCCCCATCATTGATGGGGTGCATCCCTCCTTGGTTCCTCAGGTTTGGAGCCTTGGTGTTCTCCTCAATTCGCACTTCTGCCTGGATGACCAGGTGGCAGCTGTGGTGAGGAGTGCGTTTGGTAAATTACATCTGGTCCATCGCCTTTGACCATATATCTTGGGCTCTGATCTTGCCACCATCATTCATGCATTCATCACCTCATGACTGGATTACTACAACATGCTCTAAGTGGGGCTACCCTTGCTGACGACCCAGAGGCTGCAGCTGGTGCAGAATGCGGCGGCCCATCTCCTTAAGGGACAGATCATCAGGAGCACATAACACCAGTGCTCTGATCTCTGCACTGGCTGCCTATAGTTTTCCAGGCCCGATTCAAGGTGTTGGCTATTACCTTTAAAGCCCTATACAGCCTAGGCCCCACTTACCTGTGGGACCACCTCATCCCTCGCATCCTGGATCGGCCTTTGTAGTCAGCTGGGAATGCCCGCTTCGCTTAGAGGTCCGCTGGGTTTCCTGGGTGCCTATGTCGGAGTGAGCGTTCTCAGTGGCTGCACCGTGGTTAGAACTCCCTCCTGGTGGAGATTTGCCTTTCTCTAATCTCCCTTCTTTCTATAAAAAATGTAAGACCTGGCTGTTTTGCTAGGCGCGTATATGGTATATGGTATATGGCGAAAGCTGTAATAAATGACTGAATTAATGAGTTTTACTAGGCATTTGGTGAAGGGGATGGGTAGTGGGTGGGGGTTTTATGGGGTTGTTTTTATGGGGCTTTCCTTGGGCCTCTTTTGGAGGGGATTTTAATATGATTTTATGATGTGTGTATTTGTTTTTTTATATATTATTATTATATGTTGTATCCTGCTCTGGGCTGCCATTGGGTAGGGGGAGGGGGCAGTATAAAAATGTTTTATAAATAAATACATAAATAAATCTCCCCCTACTCATGACCTCTGTTCAGCAGGTAAGATGCTCTTATCTGTGCCTTTCTCCATCGCCAACTCCTAACTGCACGCTCTCCACCTTGCTGCACCGTACGCTTGGAATAAACTTCCTGAGGTGATGCATCCGCTGCCTCTCTGTCCATATTCAAGTCCCGTCTAAAGACCCACTTCTTTGAGATCTTTTAAATCATGAACCCAGGCCCTATCCATATCACAACCTTGTGGATTTCAACCATTTTAGCTGAAATAAATAAACTTACTGAATACCTGCATCCTGTAGTCCAGTATTCATAGGAAAACTCTTATTTGTAGTTATCTGTCTTTGTGTCTTGATTAGATTGTAAGCTTCGTGGAACAGGGACTGTCTTTATGTTGTGTGTATCTGTAAAGTGCTGCGTATGACAAGTAGCACCATAGAAATGATAAGTAGTAGTAGTGGCCGTTGTAATATCTAAAGGACTACCCTCCTCCTTATGTCCCAGCCTTCACGGCCTCTAAAATCAGCAGACAGCACCTTCTTGCAAGTTCCCTCATTGGCCCAAGTCCATACGTCCTGGGCATGCAGAAACTTGTTCTCGGTGGCAGCTCCACAACTTTGGAACTCCCTTCCCCTGGAGGTTTGCTTAAGTTCTAGTTTGAGTGTCTTCTGGACGCAGTGTAAGATCTATTTACACAGGCATTTAATGGGCAAGGATAGATCCAGGGTGGGGTGCAGGGTGTATTATTAGTTTAATGAGTTTTATAATCTATTTTATATATGTGTATATATTTCTGTGATGTAAGCCTCCCTGAGCCTTAGGGGATAGGGCATGGTAAAAATCTAAATAAATAAATATACACAATTCACTACTGGGGGAGGGAACCTACTCACCATGCTGGAAATTGGAGTAGGGGTAGGGGCCCATGGCTCTAGAAGTCCACTCACTAGCTCAAAAGGTATACTCACCAGTGGCAAGTAGGCAAGTGGATTTTTATAGCCCTGTGAATAATCAGTCATGAACAGCAGTTAAATCAGTGGTCGCTGGTGGTAAGTTAGTGGGGCAGAGTAATGTAATAAAATCTTACACATTACTGTGGAATACACCATGAATAGAAAAAGCACAGTGAATACAGATCTAAAGACCATGAAATAGTGAGCAAAATTTAAAGCTCTGTGAGCAAATCAAAAAGAGGAAACCAGCAGTTGCTCCTAGTTAGGTGCTAGGAAAGAAAATTCGCATGCCAACGGTTCAAGTCTGTTTTAGGTAAGGGGGCATTATATGAATATGATTTCTTTCACTTTTAAAATCTGTTATTTTAAAAACAAAAATCCAAACAGAAGAGAAACCCTGTTCATGTCAGAAGTGCAAGAAAAGCTTCAGGAAAAGTTGGGGCACTCAATACACACCAGAGAATCCACATAGGTGAGAAACCATGTACATGCCAGGAGTGCAAGGAAAGCTCCAGGAAATGTAGGGGCACTCAATACACACCAGAGAATTCTCACACAAGGGAAACCTTATATGTGCTCACGGTGAGCTCAGCTTTCAGTACACACCAGAGAATCTACCATGCAGAAGAACGGCCCTATTAATGCCAAACTGTGGGGAAAGCCTCAGCATGAACCTCAGTCATCGTATGCATGAAAGAACTCAAACAGTCCCCCCATTTCAACCCCCCCCCCTCAGCTGCAGCTGCAGTTGGGAGAGAGGAGGGCATGGATGGTAGAGTTCACTTGGAAGGAGGGATGGGGCAGAATACTTAGGAAATAGTATTGCAGACTTAAAGTTTAGCTATTGATCCAGACTCATGGGGCTTCCTTTCTAATCCTTTACCACAGACCAGCCCTTCCCATTCCTTCTCCCCTTCCTTTACACCTATTGCCACTATGAGGATGGACCATTCCCTTACATCTCCCTCCACACTGTTCCAAAGTGGTATCTAAGGGTTTAACCCAGGGGCTGCTTGCCTGCAAGGGCAGGGCTGATTGTTAACTCTGAAGCAGGCTAACTAAAAGGTCATAGGTGCAGCAGTGTGTGTCAGTCCCCAAAACCAGCAGAACTCCACACAGAGATGGAATATTTTAGTCAAGGTAGAATTCAAGCAGAATTTGGGGTATCCAGAAATCACAGGCAATTAGAGGCTAGAATTCTGTGTAAGAGACATGACAAACACACACACCCTGCCCCTCCAAAAATGGAGCCATGAAGAGGGGGTGAAACAACAGGGAAGGAGACTAGAGGGAGTGGATGGAGTGACAAACAATGTGGAATGATAAGGAGGAGGCCATGGAAGTGGGTGGAATGAAGAGGGAGTGTTATAATCCGTATACAGGAGCGTGATGGGGCACCAGTTTCTCAGGTCATTCTTGTCCTCTTTCTTTTTATAAACGAGAACTATTCTACCCTGCACGCTCCCACATGCTGGAAGGAAGGGAGCCATTAGCCAGGCTTCCTCATAGAGGGCAAGCAAGTCCTTCCCTACTAAGTCCCCAAAGGTCCTATAGAACTACAAAGGTAACCTATCTAAGGTCATTTTTAGACAAGATGGTACCACACAAGGCCACCCAGTGGACACGTGTGGTACCACCCGTTTAAAAGTGGTGGTGGGTGGGGTGCACACTTCTGTGACCCACGCACCTCTACCCATCTCCCCACATAGAGCAACCGGGAAAAACCCGGGTTGGTCTGTGCTCGGGCATGGGTGGATGGGGTGCACGACAAGTGCACACCCATCCACCACCATCTAAACTCTCACTCACTCACCAGAAGTGCGTGTGCACTCCACCGAGCACACACAGACACCCCCCATGGCATCCGTCTAAAAATGGCCTAACACTGGAGTCTTATTGTGAGCGAGGGTGCTCATTGCCTGCACCAGTTCTCTAAGTGACAGCTCTGTATTTAGTTTCTCCTTCTCGTCATCTTAGTTCCCCCTCCATTTGTTTCATATAGTGTGTAACCCATTCTTTCTCCACCGGTTTCTCAGAGTATAGCTGTTTTTCCACTACAGCCCTATAGTCAGTGGGCTAAAGTTCATAATTGCATGCAATTTTATGTAAATTTGGGTAGCATGAAGTGTACCTATTTTTCTCTGTCCAATATTGGAGGGGGTGGGACTTGCGTAGTACCGTCTCATCTAAAAACGGCCTTAGGTGGGCTACAAAACATAAACATCCAGAGCTGCCCTTAAGCAGGGCCAGTAGAGGCCATAGCTCAGGCCCCATGATCAGAGGGAGCCCCGCGGGAAGGCCAGTCCTGGTAGCCTCAGTTCCAGTGCTCCTGGGGTATTTCTGAGGGGCCCTTTCTCCTCCCATGACTCGCAGTCTCTGGGGTGACTGCTTTCTGCAGGACTCTTTCCTCCCACTCTGTAAATCACTGATCCCTGAAACTCCCCAGCCATAGGTGCATATGTAGGGTTGCCACCTTTTGCAATTTGATCCCAGTCCGTAGTGTCAGCAGATTAGAAAGCTTTCATTTCACTGGCATCTGAGGCTTGGGACAATTACTTTTATGGTATGTGAGTCATGGGATGGGATATAAATGGAACTTTATTGAAAATACAGCCAATTGACCTTGAGATCAATGACTGATTAAGAAACCTTTTCTTACATAGTAAGGGTGCAGCACGGCAGACAGGTTGGCACAGGATTTAGATAACCCAGGGGGTCAGGCTTTGGGGGTTTCTGGTTTGGGTGCTGTTTCATGACAGTCACAGCTTCCAATTTTTAAACTGACCTCCTGGAATATTGCGGGTTGGAGGGCCCGTTGTCAGGATATGGAATTTATTCAAATGATGAGATCCTGGGACTTTTGTCTCTTGCAGGAAACCTGGGCCTTGGACGACACTAAGCTGTCGGGTTTTACTGTTATATTTGTGGGGGCTACCCCTTCCAGGGTGTCCGGCCGACCGAGTGGTGGGCTGACTCTTGCGATTTCAAATTCACTGAACAAAGTTAATAAATAAATAAATATCAATCTTATTTTGCCCTCTTTCATTGCACATTCCCCTCAGCTACTGAGCTATTGATAGGGAATGTTTATATTCCCCCTCTTGCTTCTACCTTTTTTTGTGTTGATATTTGGGAAGAAATTATCGGTAGAGTTAAAAATGCATGGCAGTTGTATCCGACGGCCTTTTTTGTTATGGGCGGGGACTCTAATTCAAGACTGGGAAAGTGGCAATGTACAAGAGCTTTCCCATCGCCTTTCTGTATTGCTTATTGTCTGGCAACAATAAGCTCGGTTCTTTGATCTCCTTTGGGTAGCTGGTTTCCATAGAGGTATTTGATGCCTTTGCACCCCCCATGGCAAAACTTTCTATCCTCTCTTCTATTGCCTGTCTTTGGTTGAGAAGATAGCTTCCGTCATCTTCTCTTTCAATTTGTATTCCAAGGTAGTGCATTATGTTACCTAGGTCCTTAGTTTCAAAGTCCAGATTTAGAGCTCTCATTGTTTCGCACTTGTCGTCCCCTTCTTGCTCAAAGCATACGATAAGGTCATCGACATAAATTAACACAAAGATCCACCTGCCCCTTAGTCTCTTTGTGTATAAGCAGGGATCTGCTTTGCTCCTGGTAAAATTTCCCCTCATGAGCACCTTGTTTATTTTAGTGTTCCAAGCTCTGGAGGCCTGCATAAGCCCATATATGCTTTTGTGCAGTTTGCATACAAGATCCGGCCTTTCAATGTCTGCAAACCCCAGTGGTTGGTCCATGTAAATATCTTCCTTCAACTCACCATTTAGAAATGTTTTCACTTCCATATGCTTGACTTGCATTCCTCTTCCAGTAGCTATACTTAACAATGTTCTGATCGTAGTGTGCTTAACTACAGGCGTAAATGTTTCATCGCAGTCTTCTCCGTATTTCTGGGAGTATCCTTTTGCGACAAGTCGGACTTTGTACTGTTCAATATTTCCCTGCGCATTGTACTTTATTTTAAATGTCCATTTGCAGCCTATAGTCTTTCTCCCTGCGGGCAGTGGAGTAAGGGTCCACGTCGCGTTGTTCTACATGGACTTTACTTCTTCTTCAGCCGCTCTTACCCATTTTTCTGCTTCCCCTTCTGACATTTGTGAGATATCCTCCTAGGATGCTGGCTCTGACAATTTACTGGTGCTGACTTTGTAGGACAGACGAGTGGGGGGGAATGCCTTTGTTAGACTTCGTTGACTGCCTTGGCTCAGCATCAGCTGTCGGCTGTGTCTGTTCCTGCACTTCTGTTACCTTTGTGCCGATTTCGACCATTTGTTTAGAGGATTGCTCCCTTTCAGTGGTTTCATCCATGGTTGATTGTTCTCCTTCGCCTGGACCTTGGAGAGTCATCACACTGTCGCTTGAGTTTTCCACAAGAGTCACACTGTTACTAATGTTTATTCTGTCTGTGGGTGGATCCAGGATCCTGTAACCTTTGGGATGCTCACTGTATCCTACGAAGATGCCTTCCACTGCTCTGTTTTGCAGCTTGGTACATTTCTCCTCTGGGATATATACCTAAGTTTTACTTCCAAATACTCTGATGTGACCCACACTAGTTTTTTGACCATGCCACAGTTCATATGGAGTTTCCCTCACTGTTCTAGAATACAGCCGATTTTGTAGGTAGGTAGCAGCAACTGCTGCTTTGCCCCAATATCTTTCTGGTAGTCCAGAGTCTGTTAAAATACATCTAACCATTTCGGTTAGTGTTCTGTTTTTCCTTTCAGCTGTTCCATTCTGCTTGGGTGTATATGGCACTGTTTTTTGGTGCTCAATTCCATGAAGTCTCAGGAAGTCCTCTACTTCCTTTCCTGTGAACTCACCTCCATTGTCAGTCTGCAGTGTCTTTGGTCTGCGCTGGAACTTGTTGCTTGTCATGGTCACATAGTCCTGAAGTTTGTCAAATACTTCTTTATTCTTCATGATGTACGTGATCATGTACCTTGAATAGTCGTCAATGAAGGTTACCATATACCAGTTGCCTCCTGGCATGGGAATCTTCATTGGGCTGCAGACGTCACTGTGTACAAGATTAAGCAGTTTCATGGCTCTATTCTGACTCCTCTTAGGAAGCGTAGCCCTCATGGCTTTAGCTTTGATGCAACAGTCGCATTTCATGATCACGGGACACGTTGATAACTTTAGATCTTTGGTCAACTGCTGTTTGTGCATTTCCTTGATGCTGTGTGGGTGTCTATGTCCCATACGTCTATGCCACAGGTGGATGCAGTCATTGTGTGGTTTGTGCGCACTGAGCTTTGCCTGTTCTTTCGCTGTGCTCAGTCAGTACAGGTGCTCATCTGCAGTGGTTCTGGCCAGTACTTTTGTTCCACTTTAAATTGTGCATTCGTCTCCCTGGAACTGATGGTGAGCCCCCTCGCTGCCAGGTGCCTCACGGACAGGAGTCCCCCTTCTAAGTTGGACACCTAGAGCACATCTTTCATGGGTATGGTCAGTGTGCCTCCTGTGACTGGTTGCAGTTAGGGATGCGTGAACGCGGTTCAGAAGTTTGAGGTTCGGCCCGAACTCAGGGTGTTCGGCCCGTTTGTGAGCACCCCGAATTCGAACCGCTCCCCGCCCGAACCGGCCGAACAAAGTTTGGGTTCCAAACCTGTTCTGATGGGGGCAGGGGGCAGGGAGGAACCCGGTTTTCCCTCCCCACTCCAGGCTGCGTGGGTAGAAGGGGCACCGGGGAGCTCCGCCCCTGCCCAGCCTCGTACATTTTCTTTTTTAACCCCACCACCCCAGGGAACACCCTACCTAGTGGTGCCGGGGCTCCGGGTCCAGTAGTGGCGGTGGCAGTGGCAGCGGCAGCGGCAGCAGGTCCGGTGGTAGGTCTGGCAGCGGCAGCGCTCTGGAACACTTCAGGCCACTACTAGACCTTCTGGTTTGACCCGGTAGGCCTAGTAGTGGCCTGAAGCTCTCTGGAGCGCCGCCGCCACTGGACCCGCCGCCGGACTTGCTGCCACTGGACTCAGGACTGGAGCCCCAGCACCACCAGGTAGGGCGATCTCTGGGGTGGGGTGGGGGTTAAAAAAAATTATGAGGCTGGGCAGGATGGGTAGGGGAACATGCTCCCCGGCACCCCTTCCACCCGCACAGCCTGGAGGGGGAAGGGGGGAGGGAAATAGCGTCTGCGAAGTCGCGTCCAGCGGAGCTGTTTCGGGTGGTGTGGGGGCTGGTTAGTCCGGCCTCCCTCCGCCTGGATGGGGACTTGTCCCGGGCCCACTGTGAGGAGTTTGTCATCTACTTCGCAGACAAGATTGCTCGGATTCAGGCCGATTTTGACGCTGGGTTGATGGCAGTAGGGGAAGAGCGCGGGGGGGCGGAGGGTCCGTCTGGTCCATCTTTATGGGGTGAGTTTCAGGAAGTGACGCCAGCCGATGTGGTGGATGTCCTGGGGTCTGTGAGGGCCACGTGTTGTCAACTAGATCCATGCCCGTCCTGGTTAATAAAAGCTTCCGGGGAGACGTTGGGGACGGTGCTGGCGAGGGTGGTGAATGCGTCCCTTCGGCAGGGGAGGTTGTCGCCTTGCTTAAAAGAGGCTGTGGTGCGCCCCCTGCTGAAAAAACCATCGTTGGACGTGGACGCGCTCGCCAGCTACCGACCTGTCTCTAACCTTCCCTTTTTAGGGAAGGTTATTGAGCGGGCAGTGGCGCTCCAGCTCCAGGGTCATCTAGATAATATCGGGCTCCTTGACCCTTTTCAATCTGGGTTCCGCCCCGGCTATGGCACCGAGACGGCGTTGGTGGCCTTGGTGGACGACCTCCGCCGGGAGATGGATGCGGGATGTTCGACATTTCTCATCCTGCTCGATCTCTCGGCCGCTTTTGACACCGTGGACCATGGGCTGCTGTTGAGACGACTGCGTGACCGGGGGGGTCTGGACGGGACTGTTCTTGAATGGTTCCGTTCATTCCTCTCGGGGAGGAGCCAGCGGGTGGTGTTGGGGGAGGAAACATCGAGCCCCCGCGCCTTACCGTGTGGCGTTCCGCAGGGATCGATCTTGTCTCCATTATTATTTAACATCTATATGCAGCCCTTGGGGGAGGTCGTGAGAGGGTTCGGGGTGCGATGTCACCAGTATGCTGATGATACTCAGCTGTACCTCTCGTTTTCTACTGACCCAGACCCTGCTGTCTCGGTGCTATCCCAATGTTTGGAGGCCGTGGCGGATTGGATGCGGCGGAGCAGACTGAAGCTCAACCCAGATAAGACGGAGGTGATGGTGGTGGGGAGGGCGAAGGGGGTGGTGGCCCCCCTGGTTGGGGGGGTTTGCCCCCCTGTAGCTCAGCAGGTCCGGAGTCTGGGGGTCATATTGGACGCAGACCTGCGGCTGGAGCGGCAGGTGGAGGCAGTCGCTAAGGCTGCCTTCCGCCAGCTTTATCTGGTACGTAGGCTGCGTCCGTATGTCTCTGGCCCGGACCTGGCCTCCCTCATCCATGCCTTCGTCACCTCGCGGCTCGACTACTGCAACGCGCTCTACGTGGGGCTTCCCTTGTTCTTGGCCCGGAGGCTGCAGCTGGTGCAGAATGCGGCGGCTCGTCTTCTTACGGGGACGGGTCGCCGGGAGCACATTACACCGGTGCTCCGAGCGCTGCACTGGCTGCCGATAGTGTGCCGGGCCAAGTTCAAGGTCCTAGTGATGATCTATAAAGCCCTATACGGCCTTGGCCCCTCATACCTTAGGGACCGCCTCGCCCTTCGCGCCCCGGAACGGCTCCTGCGGTCTGCCGGGGGTGCCCTCCTGGAGGTCCCCCGTGTTAAGCGGGGGGCCACGATGGAGCGAGCATTCTCGGTGGTAGGGCCGCGGCTGTGGAACTCCCTTCCGGAGGAAGCTCGCCTGGCCCCAAGCCTTTTGACATTTCGGCGGAACTGTAAGACCTGGCTGTTTGCCCAGGCCTTCGGGAGGGAGGGTGGGGGGGGTGATTTTAATCCCCCGCCCATTTATCTATTTATTATTGTTTTCTAGCCCTGTTTTATTGATGTATTTTATATTTATATTTTAAGTAATTTTAATTGTTTTTATTACTGTTGTTAGCCGCCCCGAGCTGCATTGCAGGAGGGGGCGGGATATAAATTTGTAAAATAAATAAATAAATAAATAAATAAAACCACCCCACCCCACTCGAACGGGTTCAGCCCCCCTGAACCCATTCAGGCCGAATCCTGAATGGGCTGAACACCGAACCCCCTGGTGTTCACACATCCTTAGTTGCAGTACACGTAACCTTGTCCAATTCCTTCCGCGTTGATGCGTCTCCCATCTGCAAGGTAGATCCTTTCTTTACTGCTCAGATCCAGCCCTGTGAAGAATCCTTTATCACTAGACATGTGGCTCCTTACCCCAGAGTCTATATACTAATTTTGGGATGAGCTGTCTTGCGTTGCTCTGAAGCACCCACTCCATTGTTGAGCAACTGTCTTGCTGTTTGTGACTTTAGCCCTCTGCTTAGGTGTTCGTGGAGACAGTTTCTGCTGTTCTGCTTTCCATATATGGCAGTCTTTCTTTAAACGTCCCTCATTTTTGCATCTGAAGCATACTCTGGTTTCCCTCTTAGGAGCTTTGTCTGAGGTTTTCAGTGCTGTCTCATTACCCTGCTTTAGATCATTCTGCAGGTTCTCCTTTCTGCACTGGAAATCATCCACAAGTCTATCTTTAACAAATTCCAGCTTCAATTCAGCCTCTGGCCTTGTCTCCAGGGCATTGATGAGGGCAATGTAAGATTCAGGCAGGCTGCAGAGGAGTAGGGCTACCACATGGCTGTCCTTTATATCTTCTCCAATGCCATGCAGCTGTGCCACTACTTCCAACATGGCATTTATATGCTCCTGTATTTCACTTTCTTTGCCAAGTCTCATTTTGTATAGTTGCCTCAGTAGAAACAGTTTGCTATTCAGGCTAGTTCTCTCATGCAAGTTTTGCAATGCAATCCACATGCCTCTTGCTGTGGTCATCTTCTACCAATAAACTTATTGTAGCCTTTGCTAACCTGTCCTTTTTCTCCAATTCCTCGTGATTTGCTGCTGGTCTGTTTGTGGTAATCACCTCCCAGAGATCCTCTTTAGACAGCAGCATTTCCACTTTAAACTTCCACAATTGGTAGTTTACATTGTTCAGCTTTCCTACTGAACGTCTGAGCTCTGAGCTACTTGCCATACTTGCTTCCTTCCCTTTTCCCTTCTGGGATTTAGGGCTTCTTACTCACAGTCAGTAGGTGTCTCTGTCTGGGAGTTTTCTTTCACAGTCTGCACTCCTTCTGGACTGCTTCTACTCTTCAAAATTGCCTCGAAGATGTCCTGGGCCCATAACCTATTGTAGAGTTAGCTTTCTGTTGAATAACACACAGTAGAAGTTTCTTCAAAACAGAACTTTACTAAGAACTCAGAAGACATGCTTCCATACTGTACAGACTGCCTGGGACAAGATGGAGGACAGAGAGAGAAGAAGACAGGAGACAAGGAGGGGAAAAAAATGTTTCATCCACTGACCCTCCCCCTACTGGACAAGCCCCATTTGTCAACACGCCCCCAAATAAGACAGGACACGATCATATGGATTTAAACATGGCCGCACCCTTTATTAATCCAATTACAACCAAATCAGAATAGGTGAGGGGTGACATTGCCTATTGTGATCAGGGTCCATTATCAAACGCACTTATCAACAATTAACATCAGGTGAGGTCTTGAGGTGAGATCAATGACCACCCCACAACAATCACATCTCCCCTTTATCCAGCGGTATGCGCGCGGCCAAAGGGGACATAGCCCGTCTGGTCTGGAGTAAGGAATAAGGAGCCCCACCAGTGGGGGGGCCATACAATGCCCTACCACCGTTCCAGGTCACCCTTCCCAGGGGAACCAGCACCTGCCATACCCTGCAATGTGGTAGGTGTGGCTTCCCCATCTCTTAAGGAGATTACTCCTAAATTTGCTTATCCTAAATTGAACCTATACTGGACCAAGGAACCACCGATACCATAAGACAGGTCCGGCTCCCACACCTATCCTAGAACCTTCAATAGCATAGCCCATAGAGCTTGTATATGCATGTTGTTACAGGCCGGGGACTGGTGGACACCATCCTTCCTAAACAACTCTAAATTCCTATGTGAAATTAAACCATGCTGGACCATATCCCCTCCAATTCCTCCCAACCATTTCCAAATTTCCCTATTACTTGTTTTCCTAGTTTTATCTATTTTTCTAGGGGGCACCACTTCCCCCCAACTGACCCTTTCAACAAACTCTGTCCAAATCAGCCTAATCCCTGGAAATAATCATTTTACCTCCCAGATATCCTTATTTATGTCCCTAATCAGCTAGAACCCCTTTTAGCTTTGGTAAATCATTTCCCCCTAAGTGTACCACCAAAATGTCAGTTTCCCCCCCCCCCCCCTTGGCCTGTGACATGAACTCAGGAAGCAGCTGATGCCACCTCATTCCACTGCATCCTCGCCAGTATATCACTTCCTTGGCCGACAACTGCAGTTGGGTTCCCCGTCTGGTGCTCCTCACAGCCTTGGCGGCCCATCACACCAAACTATGCCCCATGATCCAAATCTCCGCTCTCCGGCATGCAACTCCATCTGTTGAGGAGACAAACAAAATATTACTGCATGCTGGGGGGAGGGTACCCCCATACATATGCGCGGTAAGCCCTTGACCGCCACTGGCCAATGGCCTGAATGTCCCTACCTGCCATACCCATCTGGGCCACAAAGGTGGCTGCCCCTATTCTAAAAGAGTGATACCCGTACTCCTTGGATGGGAGGTGTAGCCTAGTCAATGCCGCCCGGAGGACTGACACAAACTGATGTCTCGTTACAGGTGATCCATTCCTGTAGCAAAAGAATGCTCCCAAGCTCCTTGGCCTGCTATTCAAATACTCCTGCACTGCTCGCACCAGGCATATCCAGTCGTCCCCCGCCCTTGTCAACCTAACTGTACACCCTTTTCCCCGCTCAGTGGTTTTAGATATTCGCAATTTAATGACCACCTCCTGGGTGCTGACTACAACATCATGCACCTCTAATCCCCCGCCCGTCCTGTCCCTGGCAGATTCCACCACTAACTCGCTCACTCGAAAAGCTCCAAAAAATGCTAATTTAAACAGGGTGGTGAACATACACTCCTCAAACTTAGCATAACATACTAATTGCAATGAACTAACTATCTGCCCTAAAAGGAGGTGGGCAACCTAGTATCAGTGGGAACTGTCTGCTTGCGCGCCCATGATTCTAACAATCTACAGGCAAAGAAACCTTTATCTGGTGCAGAGTGACCAGCAAGTTGACACATGAGCCTCACAGCAACCAGCTTTCCAGCAATTGTCCTGGGGGCCAACCCCTCCCTTCATAATACCATGGCAAACTGCAAAACCTGAGCCTCATGGATCCGGAAACCCAATCCCCATCCCTGCCTTGCCCAGGAACTCTGGAATGCCTGGAAGGCACTGGCGTAGGCTGCTCTGGTCTGGACTGCCAAAGAACTCTGCACGGCTGCGCAGAGCTCTATGATCCAAGGCTCCAAATTGCTGCTGGCATGGGGCTCTGGGTACTGGTTGGCCTGAGGTGCCAGCACGCGGAAACTCTCCATCTGGAACCGAGAAAGAGGGTCCGCAATCTCATTCTCAAGGCCCAGTACATGCTTGGCATGAAATAGACTATTATACTGCAGGCAGGTGGTAACTAATGCCCTGACCAAATCCATCACCTGCCAAGAGCGAGATGGCAGTGAATTATATGTACCACTGCCTGGTTGTCACACCAGAACAGCACTGACCTGTTAACCCAATACTTGTGCCACAATTTCACTGCCACCACAATGGGAAACAATTCAAGGAATGTAACGTCCCTTGTGACACCCCCCGTTATCCATTCCTGTGGCCACCGGGCAGCACACCACATGTCCCTGAAATATAAACCAAAACCATGAGTCCCCGCTGCATCTGAATACACTTGCAACTCAGCTTCCAGGAGGAGCTGCTCTCTCCATACGCTAATCCTGTTAAAATCCTTCAAAAATTCAGTCCAGACCCTTAAATCCTGTTTCATGTCACTGGTCACCCTGATGTAGTAATGAGGCAGCGGTTCACCCATGAGCTTCCCATACAGCTGAGACATGAATGCCCTGCCTGGAGCAATGACCCTGCAAGCATAACTCAAGCTCCCCACCAATGACTGGAGCCGCTTAACTGTGATCTTGACCCCCGCCCTGCATTCCTTTAACTTACTGATCAATACCTTAACTTTGTCCATAGGCAAACAGGATATGCCCCCATACCATATCCAATTCGATGCCCAAATACGTAAGCACGGTGCTAGGCCCCTCAGTTTTCTCAGCTGCCAAGGGTATTCCCAGGTGTCTGGCTACACGCTGAAAGGTGTTTAATAACTCAGAGCGCTCTGCTGTGCCAGTTCACCCGATGAAGAAGAAGTCGTCAAGATATTTAGTAATGCCCCCCCCCCCTTTCGCCGAGCGCCGCACCACCCATTCCACCAGGGAGCTGAAAGGCTCGAAAGCCGAGCATGAGATAGAGCATCCCATGGGCATGGCCTTGTCATAACAGAAGTCGCCCTGAAAGTGGAAACCCAACAGCCCGAAACTATCTGGGTGTACCAGCAAAATGCGAAATGCGGACTTGACATCGCACTTTGCCAGTAAGGCCCCATTGTCAAACTTCCTAACTAATGCCACCGCTGCATCAAAGGATGCATAATGGACAGATGTCAGGTCCTTGGGTATCCCATCATTAGCAGAGTGCCCTCTTGGGTAGGACAGATGATGACTTAAACGAAACTGCCCCGGGGCCTTCTTGGGAACCACTCCCAGCAGCGAAAAAACCATATTTGGCAATGGGGGGGCCTCAGCTATCTCCTTATGAATCTTCTCTGCCACCGCTGCCTCCATGCCCTCAACTGACTTCAGGTTGGGCGCAGTCCTACCCTGCTATACACCACTCGCTGGTATTCTAAACCCATGAAATACGATCAGAATTTGGGGCCAGGGAGGTTGGGGTGGCTTCCCCCAATGTTAATGTTAATGTTGGGGTGAGTACAGTTCCAAATACCTCTCGAGCTATGCTGCTTCACTCACTCACCTCTTCCCCCATTAGGTCCTCCCAGCGCCCTTCGTTTTTTGAGCCATGTCATAGGGAGATGGGAACAGAGGGTGGTTCAGGGGGTCAGCTAACATCTGGGGAAACACCATCTAGGGAGGCAAGGGAACAGGAGGAGTTGAGAGGCCAATGCCTAGGCCAATCCTCGCTCCACTATTCCCCATCCAGGAGCATCTTAATAACATCACCTAATCAAGTATTACAGATATCCCAATGTGGCCCACAGAGGATGACTCAAAATTATGATCTTAAGGTACATCCTGACTTAATGGCAATAAATATGTCTGAATTTGCCCCCGAGGTGGAGGAGCAGGGAGGTGGGTGACCCCTCCCAGGTCCATTCATAAATCCGCCAGGGAGAGTGCTCAGACAGCGCCCTAAACCTCCTTCCACCTCCTCAAAGCAATGACTAATAGGCCCTCAGACTTTACCGATTACTCTGCTTACTTGGAATATCGCAGGATGGAGGAGTCAACAGTATGTTCCAGATTTTATAAATTGTATATATACCCATGATATTGTATTGGTGCAGGAAACATGGATGTTAGAGCCTTCTATTCAGAAAACTTGGAGGGGCTTTGTGGTCTTTTGGGTAGATGCTAATCCCTCCGAGGCTCACGGCCACCCTAGTGGGGGAGTGGCTCTCTTGATAGCATCTAGGCTGGATGCCCAGGTTTTATGTTTAAGTTCCATCAAAGCTTATTTTGGCCTTTGGCTCTGTACTTTCCCTTCGGGGTTGGAAGTTATAGTTGGGAACGTTTATCTCCCCCCTGATCGATCTGTTTATTACCAACCCGGTATATGGGATTCCATTATTGAGCAGGTTCAGTCTGCTACGGCAAAGTGTCCTTCGGCTTTACTTATCTTAGGCGGCGATTTCAACTCGCGCATTGGGAATCCGGTATGTCTGGAGGTTGAGCCATCGTTGGAGGAATCGGTTGATTCATTGCCCCTCCCAAAGCGTTATTCTTGAGATCAGGTGGTGAGTAGTAGGAAAGGACATCTGGACCGACTATTGTGTGAATTGGACCTGATTGTTATAAATGGCAGGGTTGAAGGGGATCGGGTTGGTAATTTCACCTACCATGCCCTACAAGGTTCTAGTGTTTTAGATCTCTTTTTGATATCTCCCCTCTTTTTCCCCCTGATAGTTAAATTAGAGGTGATTCCATTGTTTATAACCCACCATTTACCTGTATCCCTAGCAATTATTGACTCCATAGCTAGGAAAAGAAATAGAGCCCATGTTATATCATCAGGTCGGGAGGTGGTTGGGTCCTCGGTGGTACGGATAAAGTGGTCTGAGGAGCAGGCCGCAAAGGTCGATGCATTTAGTAGGTCCCCTCAGGCCCTAGAGGTGTGTAGGTCACTTATGGTTGGTGGAGAAGAGACAATAACTCGTTATGAGGAGTTAATATCATTATTGACTCCTCTTATCACTAGAGAGGGGAGGGTGGCCCCCCAGGATGGGTTGCAAGAGGAAAGGTTCCCCACGTGGTTTGACAGTGATTGCCATAGAGAAAGGGCAGCCCTAAGGAAAGTAACCAGGAAGTTCAGGTCTAACTCTAATGCGGTATCAAGGTTGGAGTTGGTTGAGTGATGGAAAGTATACCGGCTACTCCTTATCTCTAAACGGAAGGCATATTCTGAAGCCCAATGGTCTAAGTTGTTGATCGCTGCAAAAGCGCGGGATTCCCGCCAATTTTGGACGTTAATCCGGGCTGGTATACGGAATGGCTGGGGATATACTCTGGGGATATACTAATTCAACCAGAGGTGTGGCAGGAATTCTATGGGGCTCTTTTTGCCCCTATAGGGGAGATTCAAGTAGGCCCGAGTATCCTTCCAGCAGATAGCTTTCAGCACTGGCCTCCCGTGACTCCGGAGGAAATTGTGGAGCTGATAGGCCAATTAAAACCGGGGAAAGCGCCAGGTTCTGATTATATTTCACCTGAACTCTTGAGACATAACCCAGGATGGTGGGCAAGCTTACTGGCACCCTTATTTACTCATCTTAATGAAACCGGGAAATTCCCACCGGCATGGAAAATTAGTATAATTATTCCCATTTTGAAAAGGGGAGATCCCAAGTTGCCAGAGAATTACAGACCTATAAGTTTACTCAGTATAGTGTCTAAAGTATATACTAGATTCTTGCTGAATAAATTACAAGCCTGGTTAGAGTCGGCTGATATAATAGAGCCTGAGCAAGCAAGTTTTCGTAAAGGGCAGGCAACAACGGATCACATATTTGTGTTGGCGGCACTTATTGCTAAATATATGGAGGCACACAAGAAATTCTATGTGTGCTTCGTTGACTTGGCTAAGGCCTTTGATCTGGTGTGTAGGGAGCGGTTGTGGGCAAAGTTAAGTTTGATGGGTATCGATCCCAGACTCTTATTTCTAATGATTCAGCTCCACACAGATAACATCTTACAGGTACGGTATAACTCTAGAGGTGCCTTGTCGGATGCAGTGCCGGTGCAGGTGGGGGTAAGGCAGGGATGCCTGCTAGCCTCTGTCCTGTTTAATCTATATTTAAATAATGTGGTCCATGAGATAGACCGGAGGGATGTGCACCCCCCAAAAGCTGGGAACCAATCGGTTCCTATTCTCCTCTATGCAGATGACACCATCTTAATGTCCCAGACTCCGATTGGCCTTAAAAGACTAATGCATGTGTTTGGAGCTTTTTGTCATCGTGAATTACTCCACATTAATTATGACAAAACTAAGGTTATGGTGATAAGTGCTAATGTGGTTAAGAAGGTATATCAATGGTCCATTGGTAATTATCCTATTGAGCAGGTAAGGTGGTATAGATATCTAGGGGTGATAGTTTCCCAGCGACCAGGGACCAGTGTTCATTTTGAGGCAATAATCAAAACAGCCAAAAATTCTGCAGGAGCTATTATTAAATTTTATTTTGGCCACGGAGGCAAACAGGTCATCCCAGCATTGCACCTATTTAAGGCCAAAGTGGTTAGCCAAATCCTTTATGCTTTCCCAATATGGGGGTTGTCCTTCCTGGACCAACTTGAAGGAATTCAGAACGGCTTCTTGCGGTCTATTCTGGGTGCTCCCTTGGGACTTCCCCAGGTCTTATTAAGAGCAGAGGCAAGGTGTCTCCCGCTCCATGCCTTTGGCCTCCAAGCAATCATTACATACTGGACCAAAATAGTTCTTTTTCCTGTGGCTAAGAACTCCCTTCTTGCCTTGGCAGTCAATGCAGGAATGGGGACTGCTTGGAGAAAGGAGGTAATAAGGGAGGTCCGCAAGTTGGGGTTCTCCCCCGAGTGCCTAGAACCATTAGGTTTAGTAGCTACCAAGCAACTGGTCAAAAGCAGGATCAGGGACCAGTCAGGAAAAGGGGAAGACGCATTATTGGCTAAGCAGAGGGTAGCCCCGGCTTATGCTCCGTGTAATGCTGTGGGGTTGGATGATTATTATTTATTTAACTGGGAAGACTACCAAAAACGGGTCACTTTTTTTTAAACTAAGGGTGAACTCCTTCCCCTCGGCCCTGTTAGAGGGCCGGTTTAAGGGGATTCCGAGAGCCCAGAGGATTTGTCCGCTCTGTCAGTTAGGAGAGGTGGACACTGTGGACCACCTCTTATTAAGATGCACCCCGTTGATAGGATTTAGAACCCGTTACCTGGGAGGTTTCCCGGATGACGGGGCAGGGGATGTTTTTACTACATGATTCCTACTCAACCCAATTGATTCGGAGCTGACCAGGGCAGTAGCTAGTTTCGCATTGGCCATATTACAATTGCGACAGATTTACAATCCTTGAAATGATATTTGGGCAACTAGTCTGTCAAGGATGGGTAAGAGCGTTTTGTAACATTCACCATATGGAAACTGGATTTATGGTTGCCTAAATTATTAGTAAAGTGTGAATATCCAAATGAGGAGGTTTAGCTAGATTTAGTCAGGAGTTGAATGCTCACAACTGATGTAACTACTTGATATTAGTTAGTTAAATAATAGGTCGAATATTGAGTGGGGAGACTGTGGCTCACAGGCGGGCTGTAGGTGGATTTTACTTTATGTTTATATGTACTTGTATATTGTATTTTATTTTGTATTTTGTTAAGGCCTATGGCCAACAATAAAGCGATTCATTCATTCATTCATTCTAAACCCATCCTTAAAACCTGCCACCACATATTTCACCACTTGCCTATTGGGGTGCATGAGCAGGGCTGCCATCAATCTGTCCACCTTAACTGGCACTGGGGCCCTTCCCTGCTGCCCCAGCACCACCAGCCTGTTGGTTAGCCTTCCCAGCCCTACCGGGATCATTCACTGGGGCCACCCCCCTTTGCTAAGAGGTGCCCACTGTCCACCCTTGGAGCTCCGGTGGCATCACTCATGCAATTTAACCAGAGATCATGGGCGTGGATATCCCACCTCAAGCCTGGAGTGAAAGAACCCCGATGCCTAAATGCTTTGTCATATCAAAGCCAGGCACCAGAGGGGCCTGTCTCATAGGCCCTGTGGATGATCTCCCCGTACTTTCGTAAAATCACCCCTCTCTCAGGAAACATCTCCAGTTGTACCCATGGTAAATTGCATAGGCCGTGGTCCAATTGGACCAGTTTCTATCTGCCCTAGGACGCTTGTACTTCTCCTTCTCCTTCTTTTCGTCATCTTCACCCGGCTCAACTATTGGGTCACTAAACAGGAGAGTGAGTAGGTCAACATAATCCCCCCTCCATATCTTTTCCTTCATGGCAGGGAGGACGTGCTCCCCTATCAGTGCAGACAAATCCATATACGATCCCCCAAGTGATGCGGGCTGGCACAATCCTCTTTCCAAATGTCCTACCTGGGCCGAAGGCATTTGGGTCCATACTTGCAAAGCCTGTTGTGCCTAAGACTGCCCCAACCCCGTGGTCCTGCTCCCTAAGCCCGCTCCTCTCTGCCTAGGTGTGTGCACCAACCCTGTCGCTGGTACCGCCGGGGTGGCAACTTGTACCTATCCCCCATTCCACCGTAAATATTGCAAGGTCCTCCTAGGAGGAGGTGGCCTGGGGGCTCTGCTGCCCTGACTGCCTGCCAGGGAAGCAACCCTATTGCCACCCCAGCCACCAACCGGGTAACCTTTGCCATTGTTGCCCAGGAGGTAGTGGGAGGAAAAGGGGGCAACCTTTTCACCACTCCCCCATGAAACCTGACTGTTCCCTAGCCCCCCAGGCATACCAGCCACCCCTAGGTTCATACCTGGATCTGCAGTGGGAGTTTGGGATGGCGCCTTGCTGCCTCGTGCTCTTGCGACCAGTGCTTGTTCCACTGCTTCAAGTCTGGCCAAAATATGCTGCTCGTCCACTCCCTCCTCTGCCAATCCATCACCAGAAGCAGGCCTGTAATAATACTGACAAGGGGGAGCCCCCCCCTTCCTGAAATCCTTCATTTTCATACCTTTCCTGGGCCAACATCTGTGCACCCTCCCACCAGGCCGGGAGGGCAGGATCTGGCTCACCCCCTTGCCCACATGGGCTGCTCCTTCAGCACCCCTATTTCACTGGCCTGGGGTTGCTGTGTCACTGAACCGTATGGGGGGACAATCTGCCTGCCCTCCCCACCTAGGGAGAGTCACCTCCTCCTGCTTGGAACCACCGGCAGCCAACTCTCCCCTGCCCCCACCAGGGATGGTGCCAAACGCCCTGGCCAGGGTCTGCACTACCGGGGGGAGGACATACCACTCCATCCCCCCCAGTTCGTTGACCTGCCCCATCAACTCGGGCCCAAGGCTGCTGTCAGGTAATTGCCCCCCTGCTCCTGCTGGGTGCCCATCACTCCCCATCCATGGTACTAGACCCTGCCCCAAAAAGCATGGCCTCGCATGCTGCTAGCCTCTCCAAGGCTGTACTCAGGTCGGGGTTTTGATCCCCCCCGCCGGCCCCTCCTTTCTCCCACTTGCCTGCCGGCCCCGACGTTTGTGGGGGCAAGGACTCACTGGCCTTGTGCTTCCCTTTATCCCCCCCCTCATTACTGCCGGCTGGGCCTCACTCCCAGTCCACATCTTTGGACCCTGCCGTGGGCCGCGGTTCCTTGTTTGCGCCATGCCACCAAAATTTCCTCCCCTTGCTTCAAGCTGAGCTGAGCCATGCCGCCCGCAATGCTGTCCCCAACACAGGCCACAGCGTTGGGTGCTGCTGCTCCATTCCCCGCTTCTCGCTAGACTGAGCGTGAGCGGGGAATTAACTGGTTGCATGCTCCACCCCCACAACCTGGGGAGCACCAATCAGAGCCCTTTTCTTCTTCCTGCCATCAGCGAGGGTTGCCAGGGGCAACCCTCACCAACAGCTTCAGTGCAGCCACAGGCCGGGCGCTGCAATACATTGCAAGCGCCCAGTCCCAGTGTCCTGCCTCATTTTCTGCAGGATGGAGGGGGGGGCGCAACAACGGTCCCACCACCGCAACTGCAAATTGAGCTTACAGGGCTTGCAATGGGCTTTTACTTGTGACTGTTGCACATTCCAACAAAATACACATTGAACAGAAGGGGAGATTGGATGGAACTCAGCAGGATCCCACAGGAGAGGAGGCAGGAGGACAACAAACAATTGCCCATCACCACCTGCTGAAACCTCCCATACAGGAATGAGTGGAACCACTCAAGAGCTGTCCCATGGACTCTTGCCAGGTCCCAGAGTCATGTCATCAACACCTCATGATCAACTGTATCAAAGGCTGCTGAAAGATCTAATAGGATCAGCAACGTACAAGTTCTCCTATCGATCTCTGGGGGTAGATCCTCAACCAAGGCCACAAGCACCACCTTGGTACAATACCCAGGATAAAAGTCAGACTGACACGGGTCTAGGAATCTGATAGCATTAAAATGCTCCTGAAGCTGCCAAGCAACTCTCCATTCAATAAAGTTCCCTAAAAACAGGAGGTTACAGGTTGATAGCTGTCCAGGGAGTCAACTTCAAGCAATGTTTATTTTCAGCAGGAGCCAGACAACTGCCATTTTAAGGGCATCCCGGACTCTACCCTCCCATAGGGAAGTGCTGACAACCCTAAACAGCAGAGGCTCTAGTTTTTCCTGACTGGCTTTCACCAACCAGGATGGGCACAGATCCAGTTTACAACTGGTTGCCCGCATTGCCCCAAGGACATCCCCCGGATCGGTGGGTGACACCAGCTGAAACTGATCCAAATAAACAGGACAAGGCTGAGCCTCCACAACCTCAAACTCTGCCATCTAACTAGTGGCCTGAAGTCGTGGTGAATATGCTGATTTTGTCTGCAAAGTGAATGATAAATTCTTTACAGCAAGCAACAGATGACTCAGCCTCTAAGCAGAGGCAGCCTGGATTTACCAGGCTGTTCACTTCCTGGAACAGCTCAGCTGGACTAGACTTCTCAGACACTGTGATACCAGAGAGGAGAGCTACCCTTGCTACCATCCCAGCCACGCCATAGTCCTTCAAAGCCAATCTATGATGTAACCTGTTGGCTTCAGGGAGTCAAGCTTTACAGCCTTGATTATTCACCATCTACATATTGTGAGGAAAGAACAGCCCTTTCTCAAACTTCTGCTTTAGGGGTGATCAGGAAGGTATGAAATAGTTATACATATTTAATCAATTGTGCAAATAATTGGATGGAAATGTACCAACCTTTATTTTGCTTAATAACAAAATCATGAATAACAGTTTGAGTGGAGGCCAAAGGCAGCCATCAAAGGCTGCTGGCAGCTTGGTGGTTGTTTGTGACTGGAGACCTAATTTTTAAATTATTTTTTTCATTTTAATGGGGAAAGGGTGTGGAGGAGGGATAGGAGCATGGAACTGAGAGTCTGAGGATGGGAATGCCAGGACCAGTGAAGGGAGGCATAGGAAGGTGGGCAATGGGATTGTGGGGTCGGTGAGAATGCCACAACTCCTAGTAAAATGTGTGTGTGTGTGTGTGTGTGTGTGTGTGAGAGAGAGTGTGTGTGTGTGTGTGTGTGTGTGTGTGTGTGTGTGTAAGGGAGAGAGGAAGGAAGAGCATGAGGGTGGAGAACTTGGTGGTGGAGGAAATGGGATTCTTGCTGGGGAGGACTTGTACATGTAATTTATTTTTCCATTTGTTACATTTTGTTGTAAGTCACCCTGAGCGTTTTTGGAGCGTTATAGGCAGGGTCGGCCCGAGGCATGTGCCACCAGCGCCCAGGCACATGGCCCCACGGGGGGAGTGGCCCCGCACCAGCACAGGCTAGAGACTGACAGACGCCACCGGTTTTTGTTTTTTTTCCCACCGGGCGTCTCAGAGTCAGTCCTCATGGGGGTGGTGGGGTGGTAAACTTCCTGGGAATCCCATGCCAGTTATACGCTGCAGAGCTGAGCTGACACAGTCAAGTTGCAGGTAAGTAATCAGCCACCCCTCATCTCCTGACCCCCCCCCCAATTCTAGCAAGTGCCGGCCGGCCTTTGGGGCACCGCAGCAAGGCTTGGCACATGGCCCCTGAAACCCTTCAGTCAGCCCTGTAGGGCAGGCCCAGAAGACTTGGGGGACCACAAGAAGGGCATACCCCAATGACCGCCGGGGCCGGTCCAGTACCTGGGGGGTGGGGCAGTCCCACAGACAGGCAGGACCCAGACTGTTTAGGGCTTTATAGGTTAAAACCAACACCGTGAATTGGGCTCGGAAGACTATCAGCAGCCAATGCAGAGAATGGAGCACTAGTGTAACGTAGTCGATTAGCCCTCATCCAATCCTCCACAGCCGTCAGACAGACACCAAGTAAGTACGGAGATTGAAGGGTCTGGATCTGTTGAAAAAGAGAGGTATAGCTGGGTGTTGTCAGCATATTGGTGGCACCGTACGCCAAACCTCCTGATCACCTTGCTGAGAGGCTGCGTATATACGTTGAACAGAAGGGGGGATAACACCGAACCCTGCGGGACACCATATGCAAGGTCTCGGTATGATGAAAAACACTCCCCAAGTACCACTTGTTGGGTTCTCCTGGTCAGAAATGAGAGGAACCATTCAAGAACAGTCCTGCCCACCCCTGCACAGTCCCACAGGCGTGCCACCAACATCTCATGATCAACCGTATCAAAATCAGCTGACAGATCTAATAGAACAAGCAGGGTCGAATGACCCCAGTCCATCTCCCGGCGCAGATCATCCACCAAGGCCACAAACGTAGTATCTATGCCATGACCCGGATGAAATCCCAACTGAGAGGGATCAAGAAAACGGATGCGGTCAAGATGCCCATGCAACTGCTGAGCCACCACCCACTCAATAACCTTCCCTAAAAAGGGAAGGTTAGAGACAGGTTGATAGCTGGCAAGGGAGTCAACGTCAAGCGATGGTTTCTTGAGCAGAGGCCACACCACTGCCTCTTTGAGACAACCCGGCACTCTGCCCTCCTGAAGGGAGGCATTGACCACCCCCACCAGCAACGGCCCCATTGTCTCCTTGCAAGATTTAATTAGCCAAGATGGGCATGGATCTAATTCACAAGAGGTGGCCCTAACAGCCCCAAGGGTCCCGACCGCATCAGTGGGTGTCACCGACTGAAATTGATCCCCCAAACTGGATAAGGCGTGACTTCCATAACCTCTGGTTCTCCTAGTGTAATAAGATCATATCTTATCAGACATGCACGTGCATTTATTCCTTCCTCTCCTTAAACCCATTTCTCAGCTATGTCCATACTCCCATGCACATGGAGAGCTAACAGAAACACAAGTTATGCAAAAGAATTCAGACATTTACTGTATGTCCTTCAGACTGCAAGCCTCAGTTCCTTCATTACCTCTTCTTAGGGTATGATTCTCTGTCTGTTTAGTACCCTGAGTCCCACTGAGGTGAATGTTACTTGCACTCACAGGTGTAAGGTTTTGCAAATTCTAAGGGCAGGGGATTTAATTAATTTTTTATTTTTTACTTGGACTCTGTCCATTTAGTTACCTCCATAGAAACTCTAGAAACTATGACAAAATATTTATTTATTAAGATAGTAAGTATTAATAAATATATAAATATTTAGAAATATTTATTTTAGATATAAAATGTTTCAAAATTTAATCGCTTTAAAATTTTACAGACTTTCCCGGGGTAGGGGGGCTTCTCATCAAAAATAAGAGTGACACTCAGCTCTCCCCACCTCACCTCCTACCTCTTTGGCCCTTTTTACAAGATAAGCTCCCATACATGGACACCAATCATCCACGCCGGGCAGCATGTTGTGTAAATGCAGGGGTGCGTGGATGCGCATGCTCATGACCCATGCATCCCCACCCACCGCAGGGAGCAAATGGCGAAAACATCAGTTGCTCCATGCGTGGAGATGCCCATCCCACGCATGGGATATGGAGTGGAGTGTTGCCTAGACCCACGTGCTGCACACCCGGGCAACACTCCACCCGCCGCCCACAGACCCATCCTGCTCCCATATCCATTTTAAAAGGACCTTTGAGGTGTACACCTATCCTTGCACTGGCTTAAGAATTAACCCCAGCACTTAACAGCCACAAGATCATGCTGTCCATGTGTGAAAGCTGTTTCATATCTGTAGGATAGTCTGTTGCTTTTGGTCATTAGTTAAATTACCTTGTTGCCATTAGTCATTTATTTATCATAGAAGGGCTAGGATGTCAGCAGCTTCTTCCAAGCAGCTTTATTGTTTGTTTGTGGCTTAATTATTTTAGTGGCCCCAAAGCAGCTATTGAAGTAGTTTCTGAGTAATAAATTCCAGAGCTGTGATTACTTAGCTTCTGTTCTCTATTTCCTGTGTTGTGTTATGACATCTCTGAAAGCCCCTTCTTGTGCCAATTCACCTGATTATGAAGAGGTTTATTATTGAGGAATCTGACTCGTACCCTTTATTTCAGTTGATGAACACGATTTTCTTTAGTGAATGAATTTTGTATGTGACTTTATTGGTACATAACCACCCATGATGTTCTTCCTTGAACTGGAAAAATACATGATTCATCTTTTCACCTGCATTGTAGTACACTAAAGATTTTGAATCACAGAATATCTTTACTGCCTAGAATGCTTCCATTCTTTGAGAAATACCTTCCCTGCTTGCATAAATTCCTGAAAACTGAAATATAGTGTTGCAATTTTGAGAAGTATGATAGATTTTTTGTTTGTTTAGTTTTGATTAAGTAGCAATTGTCTTTCTTAATTTCTTGTATGGGTTTTCTAGACTAATTTGGTAGAATGAGAGCCTGTATCCTGGGGGATACAATATCAGCCTTGGGAGACCAGGTCTAAATTCTGTCCTAGTCAGAACTCACTGGGTAACACTGATAGCTAGATATTTATTATGACATTACCTTTCAACATATCCAGAAACAAAAAACCAAATATTACATAATAAAATAAATACAAAAGAACAAAAATACAGACAAGCCTCAAACGTTCTGCAATAACATATAAGTCAATTATACAGGGGCATATAGCAAGCTCTTAGGCTGACCAAGGATATCAACAGTCAACCCAAGATAACCAGCACAAGAAATTCAAATTAGGTACACAATCACTCTGAGTACAGGAAAAAGAAAAATACTATCCATTCCTGCACATATTACCCTTCCTGGAGCTTAACACAAGAAAACCTTAAACCCTTAGTTAAAGACTTGCACGCTACTGGGGGATAACTTAAGTTACAGCCCCCACACCCCATCTTAATAGGTCAAAGACAAGTCTTGTACCAGGCAGACCACTGGAAAGCCAGTGCATACTGCCCAGCCCGGGCAAGTCACTGTCTCCCAGCCTTAATTCCCCAGCTATGGCCCTTTTCACACAAGACACCCCCACCCCCATTGTCCACACAGATCTGCTGCATGGGCATGGGGGGGGGGCACCCGTTTGACCACTGCAGCTGGTGGGTAGGGGTGCATGTGCGCCCCACCCACCGCCACCCATCACTCACTCATGGAATGACCGGCAACAATGGCGGTTGCTCTGTGCATGGAGGTGGGTGCAGATGGGTGATCATCTGTGTAACGGATGCCCCCCCCCCAGCACTGCGGCATCCACCCTGCACCACAGCCCATATGAAAAGAGTCTATAAAATGGAAATAATAGTGACCTACTTCACCGGGTTGTTGAGAAGGTAAACTAAAAAAGGGTTGTAAAGCACTTCAAACACTGAAAATGCTATAGAAATGATAAAAAAAATATAATAGAACAAAGATGTTCTATAATAATAGTTACAAAGATGGTCAGGGGTCTGGAAACCAAGTCCTATGAGGAAAGGTTGAAGGAGCGGGGTATGTTTAGCCTGGAGAAGAGAAGACTAAGGGGAGACATGATAGCCATCTTCAAATATCTGAAGGGCTGCCACATGGATCTGACTTGTTCTCTCTGTTGCTCCTAAGGGCAAAACTAGAACCAGTGGACTCAAATTACAAGGAAGTGGATTTCAGTTAAACATTAGGAAAGAGCTGCTTGACAGTGGAACAGTTTGCCTAAGGCAGTGGTGGTGGTCTCTCCTTCACTGAAGGTTTTCAAACGGAGGCTGGACTGCCATCTGTCAGGGAGCTGCAGATTTTCTGTATTGAGCAGGGGCTGGACTAAATGACCTCTGAGGTTCCTTCCAGCTCTAATATTCTATGGGTGATTTCAGATGTTACGGGTGCCCAGTTCACCACAGTGGATTCCCGGTGGGGGTGAACCGAACAACCACCCCCGTGGTGAATAAAAGCCCCGAACAGACATGGCAGGGCCGGAACCATGGCAGGGAATCAGGCCGGCAGATCACGGGCCGGGGCAGCGCAACAGACGTGACGACAATTTCCGGCCGTGGTCAAAACACCCAGAATCCACTGGACAGGGACGGGACACAGACATGGCCACCTGAGGGCAAATGAAGCCAAAAAGCACAAAAGGGAACACCCACACAAGGGAAATGGGAAGGGAGGGGAGAGAGGGAGAAGAACTGGACAGGTACCACACACAACAGACACACAGACAATGGGGGCACAGTGGAACACACAGCACAAGCACACACCTGGGCACACACACACACACACACAGAAGGGAAAGGAAAGAAGGGAAGGGGGGACACGGGCACCCGGACAACACACAAGGCACACCGGGCACGGGGGGGGGGCGAGGAACAGGGAGGAGGGGGGTGAAGGGCACAGGGGCAGGGACGGATACAGACAACAGCAACCACAACCCCCATAGCAGAACTGTCCACATGGGCACCCCCACAGCAACACAGGCAGTCCCAGAATGGGCGGCCCCAGGAGCTCGGGACCAAGACAAAATGGGAGCCCACACAGCACAGTGAGTGGACCGAGAACAGTCCAGGAGGCACACACAGACCCCACACCCCGGTGAAGGTCTGATGGAGGGCAGGCAAGAGAGATGGTGCAGCGCAGCAGGTCCAAGGAGGCAACCCCCCCCCCAGGAGGAATCCAGGAGGGGCAGTTTGGGGGGCCCAGAACCCTGAGGTCACACAGGCACCCAAGGGGGGCCAGGGGCCGCAGGTGGCAGTGCTGGTGGGTGAGGACAGTCCACTGGGGAAGGCAACCACAGAGGGGAATACTGGGGGTGGAGGCAGATGGGGTTTGGGGGCTGGAGGGGGCCCAGAGCCACAGGCAGGGGCAGCAACATCCTGGGAAGCAGGCAGCACAGCAACACGGCAGAGACATCAGGGGGGATCAGCCAGTGGAAACCGGTCCCTGGACAGGGGCGGGAGCCCACACAGGGGCAGGCAACCGGGGGACTGGGAAGCACACCGGGACGCAAAGCCAGCTGCTGGGGGCCACGACGGGCTCAGGGGCCGGGTGCCCCACTCAGTGAACTGGGTGGGGCCAATGGATCATGCCCTGGCGATACCGCAACAAGGGCATGTAGTGGGTGATCAGGTAGTAGGCTTCGCATGGATTCTGCATGGACAGCCCCAACTGCAAATCCGAACGGGCCTACACACCTGACAGCGCCACCAGCTCTGCCACGGTAGGCTCAGACATGCAGCAGTCAGCATCAGGGGGCCACGGAAGCTGTCCCAGCTCTAACAGCCAGTGATACATTGCCCCACGGGAGCACTGGTACCCACAGGCCCCATGAACACAGNGAGCGCTGGTACCCACGGGCCCCGTGAACACAGCCAAAGTAGGACACAGCCAAGGCAGGGCAAGGCAGATCGTGTAGGCGGCCAGGCTGCACACAGACAGCACAGACACGGTCTCAGTCATGGACCAGGCCACATGAGAGCACCTCATCTCTGGGATGCACCCATCGGGGAAGGGAACCAGCCCCAGAGTCTCCGCATGTAGCCGGCAATCCCAAGCGCTTGCCTCATAGCTGAAGTAGCGAAGACCAGAGCTTAGGCTTGCATAAGCACCCGACTGGCCGCCTGGGCAGCCCAGGAGCAGCTGCACGGCCAGGGTATGCCACAGGTCACACAGGGACATGGTCTCGAGGAAGGTCCAGCTATGCGGGGTCCCATGGGGGCCGGGAAGCGGGAACCCGGTGGATGCACAACCAGCCATGGTCCAGCTAGACAGGGAGAATAACACCATGGACAGGGGGGCACACATACCCACCAGGGCTGGGTGGGGGGCTCCAAGGTGTCCCAAGGACAGGACAGGCGGCCACGGGCCGCAAAATTGTATCACAACAGAGCGAGGCGTGGGGTGCGGACCCGACACAGTTGCAGAAAACAAGTGCCCAAACAGGCCAGCTAATCAGGCTGACAAGGACACGATGTTGCAAACAGGGAGGGGGGATGGGTGATGGCTGAAGTCATGCAGTTGCACAAGGAGCGCACATCCTTGCGCGCCTGTGCATGCGCAAGGCCCCATGCGAGGACAGCAGGTGCACCCAACCACACACCCATGTACACCAGCATCGCATTGGTATGCCCAGCTGGCTGGGGGCGGGGCCCCGGCCCACCCAGGCCATCCCGGGTCAGCATAACTGTCCCCCAACCCCCAGGGCTACCACCACCATTCAGCGGGACAGGGCAGCCGCCTACTGGATACACCTCATGTTCGCAGCCGAGTGGTACCGCGACTACACCGGGCAGCTGTGCCTCCTTACCGCTGAGCAGCACCTGGGCGCCCGCCTGCAGGTTTCCCTGGCCTGGAGAGCTGCAAGGGCCTGCAGGGCCCACCATGGGTGCAGGAGAGCCCTTGCCCGGCTCAGGGCGCAGAGGCTCTCCTGGGCAGACCAGCAGGCTGTGAGCCGGGGCCGAACCCAGCCTGCGGCGATCCACGAGGCGGCCTGGTGCCTCCAATGGGGGAGGGAGACCATGCGCTGGGCAGCCCTGCTCGCTATACCCATTGACATGCGGACATGGGTCGCTGAGCGGGCACAGGGTTGGTGGGCCAGGGTGCTGGCCCAGTGGGACGAGGCAGTTTGGAGGACCCACTTTAGGATGGACAAGCTCATCCTGCTCCAGCTCGCTGAACTCCTTATGCCCTGGCTTGAGCAACAGCACACCCCCATGAGGACCCCCATTCCCATGGTCCAGTGGGTGGCTATAGGGGTCTGGGCCCTAGCTACGCCCGACTCCTGCCGGTCCGTCTCCCAGAACTTCAGGGTAGGCCTGAGCACCGTTGTCTGTATCCTCCGGGATGTGTGCAAGGCTGTGGAGGGTGTGCTCCAACAGAATGATCCAGATGGTGGACCAGGAGGCCGTGATGGCAGGGTTCGTGGCCAGAGGCTTCCCCAACTGCATGGGTGCCATGGACGGCACCCACATTGAGATCCTCCGCCCCTCCGCAGGGGAGACTGCAGAGTATGTAAACAGGCATGGGTATCACTCACTTCAGCTGCAGGCGGTTGTGGATCACCAGGGCCAGTTCATAGACATCTTCACGGGCAACCCTGGCCGCAGTCACGATGCCCGGATCATGACCATCTCCCCCTTCTATGCCCAGATGTTCCGGGGGGGCTTTGCTGACATGGGGATGACATGGATCGAAGGGGTACCGATGTCCCCCTGTATCCTGGGCGACCCTGCCTACCCCCTCACCCGGTGGCTAATGAAGGGCTACCCAGTCGCACGCAACCCAGCAGCAGAAGTGCTATACAATAACCGTCTGTGCTCCAGCAGGACTGTGGTGGAGCGAGCCTTCGGGGCCTCCAAGCAGCGCTGGAGAAGCCTCGCTGGGTGACTAGACTACACTGTGGAGACCTCGGCCCTGGTGATCGGTGCCTGCTATGTGCTGCACAACGTGTGCGAGATCGAGGGGGCAGCCCTGGAATACCCTGAGCCCAACTGGCCTCCCGGCCTGGTGCCCCTGTACATGAATGCTGAGAACTTGAGGGAGTACCGTTATGCCAAGTGCATCCGGGGCACCCTGGCGAGGCATATCAGCCAGGAGGCTGAGGTGTGAGGGCTGCAACAACCCAGCCCAGGCCCGGGGGTTCCCTGGCCCGGCCCCTACATGGGAGGCGGTCCGGTACCCCACCACCCCACCCCTGTCACCCAAGAATGGGCCCGGGAGGCAATATAGTGCAACCACAATTTATTTCACCCATGTGTACATGTGCACCCGACCCCTCTCCCTCCACCCCAGCTGGATCCCACCACCTATAGTGTCCCCCACCTCAAACTGCCCTCCCCCTTGCCCCCCTGTCCCCTGCGTTTCCTGGGACGCCCCCTTGAGTGCCCACTGTTCGCTATGGAGCTCTGTGAGTCCCCTCCCGAGCACTTCCACCTGCCTGCTGTGCTCCCGGAGCTCCCGCCTCCTCTCCAGGCACACCTCAGCCTGGAGCCGCATGTCCCATGCCTCCAGGGACCACTCGATGGCTGCCTCCATCCAGTCCACAGCCTCTATCATCCTCTCCCGCTCATCCGCTGAGGTCCGGACGATGTCCTCCGCCTGGTCCTCCCTCCACAGGCAGACCCATGCCTGGTGCTCCCTCATGTGCTGTGCTGGGGGCATGGGCCCTGGAGACAGTGGCTGTTGGGGTTGCCCTGTAGGGTACAGGAAGGTGAGTTGTCTGCCAGCCTGGGAGCCTGCCCTCGGCCCTGGGATGGAACTGGGGCTCCGTGGCCCCCTGGGTGTGTCACCCGGCCCCTTCTACCACCTCCGACTGTCCCGGGACCCCCTCTCAGCACCCCAGTGGGCCCTCCCACCCGGACTGCATGCCTCACCTGGTTCATCTGCCTGCTGCCCGGGCTCCTCGATGCCTGCCTGCTCACCCGCCTGGGTTGGTGCCGGAGTGTTCCGTGCCCTGTGGGTGAAGAGGGGGGGGGTTGTTGGTGTAGGGATGTATGGTTGGGTGATCGGGGCCTGGGCCCCCTTCCCACCTTGCTTGTGGGGGGCTGGGGTGGGCCCCAGCCCATCCATCCATCCCCCTCTTGGCCCCTGCCCCCATGGGCCTGGTCCCTCTCCCCTCCTGGTCACCCACTTACCCTCGATGTCGGTCTCTGATCCTTCCGAGGCCAGCCCCTCAGTGTGGGACTGCTCCCCCATGGACCACTGGCTGAGGGTGATGAGGGTACCAGCCTTGGACTCCGTCTGTCCGGCCTGGGGGTGGGTGCTCTCCGGGCTGCTGTCCGGGGCGGGGGGGTCTGCAGGTGCCAGAGGTCTCGGGGCATTCCTCCTAGGGGTCTGGGGCCCTGGGGCTTGTGTCTACCAGGGGGGTGGCGAGGGGAGGGGGTAGCTTGGCCCGTTCTCTGCCCTGGACCACTGCGCTCCCCTCAAGCCATAGGGTGACTATCGAGCCCTTCATGTGCAGGATTCGGTCCAGGGCATCATAGAAGGGGGCGGTCAAGGCTCCGTGTCCGGACTGCCTATTGTTGTCCCTTATGGCCTTGTACCCCCTCTTCAGCTCCTTGGCCTTGGAGCAGCACTGTGCCACGGTGCGATGGTGCCCCGCTGCCTCCATTTACCACACTATGTCCTGGTAGACGTGCTCATTCCTCTGGTTTAGTGTGAGCTCCAACTAGTACTCCAGGGTCGCCCAGATCTGTATGAAGTCCCGGGTCTCCTGCAGCCCCCACTGGCCCCCTCTGTGGTAGGGCTTCCTCCCTCGTCTCCCCTGTGGGTCTCTGCCTCCTCCACAGCCTCTTCCACTGCCTCCTCCTCCACCTGGGCTGGGCCGGTGTCCTCCGGGGACTCGTCCACCTGGGCCTTTTTCTGTGTCTGTGGGATGCAGGGGTGTGTGTGTTTATGGTTGGGTGCAGTTCTGGCCCCTCTTGCAGGCCGCCCCCTTTTCCTCCTCCCTTCCGGGAGCCTGGGCTAGCCTCCTGCCCCCCCTTGGTGCCCTTGTGCCCCCTGTTCCCCTCCCCTTGTTTCCCCCTACCCGTTTCTGGGGTGCCTCCTCCTCCAGTCTGGCTGATGTCCCCGGGGCATCCTGTCCTGTCTGCTGCAGGTGTTGTCCCTCCATCTCCTCCATCCTCAGTACGACCCCTGCCTCCCCCTCCTCTGCTTGCGCTCCCTTCACCACTGCCTTGCCTCTGCCTCCTCCACCCTCACTCTCTCACCCACCGCTCTCTTCTGCCTCCCTCCTCGCTCCATCTGGCCACTCTTCTCTGCTGCAGATTGCCCTTTAAATCTCACTCCGGTGGCTGTGTTGTTGCTGGTTGCCTGGCAGTGATGCTGCATGCTTTGTCCCAGGCTGGGAATAATTTTCTTTGGTTCCGGATGGAGATTGCCATCCAGACGTTACTTTTTGTTGTTTCCCGGTGGGAATCTCTTTGACCACGCTTTCAGAGATTGTCCAGTGGGTAGCCCTGGAAGCGTGGTTGAAATTGACCCCATGTGGGTATTGACCATGGTGAACATCTGGCGGCCACCGAATAGAAGTTCAGGGCACTTTGGCCCCGCCGCAGGATTGACCGTGGTTCACTGTAGTTGAGCGTGATCTCGTAACGTCTGAAAATATTAGGGGTGGGACATCAGGGCAATTACCAACTACCGGATTTACCGGTTACCGGATTTAAAAAAACCGGATTGCCGGATTTGTACCAGTTTACTGGTACCGGATTTGTTCCATTGATTTCAATGGGGAACTGTCCCCATTGAAATCAATGAAAAAAACACAAAAAATCTCCCCCCTCCCCCTCCCAGACTGTGTGGGTGGAAGGGGGGGCACCCCCCCCATGCCCAGCCTGGATTATTATTATTATTTGTTTAACCCTAAGTCCCTAGTAGTGCTGGCTCCGGGCCGCCACTGGCAATCCAGAGCCCGCACCAGCAGGTACGATCCCTGGGGTGGGGGGTGTTGATCAGATCACCCTACCGTACCTACTTCCCCACCCAGGGATCGCCTACCTTGTGCTCCAGGCGGCAGTGGTCAACTCTGGCGGCTTCAGCGCTGACTGTGGCTACCAGCTTCAGTGCTACTAGGCCTTCCAAGGAAACCCGGAAGTTCACCGGAAGGCCTAGTAGCACTGAAGCTGGCAGCCACAGCCAGCGCTGAAGCCACCCGAGCCGGACCGCCGCTGCCGTAGCCCGGAGTGCAAGGTAGGCAATCCCTGGGTGGGGAGGCAGGGTGATCCCTGGGGTGGGGTGTGTGTTAAACCACCCCCNAGGCTCTGGGTCGCTGGCAGCGGCCCGGAGCCCGCACTAGCAGGGACTTTGGGGGGAATTATTTTTTTTTAAAGCCAGGCTGGGTAGGGTTGGTGGGTGGTGTCCCCCCTTCCACCCACGCAGCCTGGACTGGGGAGGGAAAGTGGGGGTTTTTTGTGTGGTTTTTTTTACATTGCGGCCATTCATTTGAATGGCCGCAATGTAAAACATTCGGTATGGGGAATCCGGTAAACGGGCTGGATTACCGGGTTTAATCCGATACTGCCGGTACACCAAATACCGGCAGTATCGGATACCGGATGATCCAGAATTCCCAACCCTAGAAAATACCCATTGATTCTATAACCTTGGTGCTGAAGTAACAAATCAATCAAAATGATAAAACAACCCTACTAAATACACAAGACAGCTTCCCGTGGGAGATAAAAATGGTAGCCAAAGAAAAGGAGGAGAGACTGTTCAGGAAGATCCAGTAGTACAATAGTCTTTTGCAGCTTGAAATTTTGAATGTTAGTTTCATGTTTTGCTCACTTCATTCTAATTTTTTTCAAGTTGCTCCATTAGGTCACACACACAGCTCCCAGACTATTCTATTACATTTCCAGAACCTACTGGAATGAATTAGGAGACCATCATGAATTTAAGACAAATTGAATAAGATGCTAATCTAATGTGCAATATTTACTACTGTAAAAAACCCCACAGTACACTGCACTCTCAGTTGCTCACTGAAGACCTTGTTAGTCATATGATATTGTACAAAGCCCTCATTCCCAGAGTTCATCCATTATGCATCACAGCAAGCCCAGTTATAATCAGGTATAATATAATCAGAAAACAGCAGAGACGTCACTGGGAAAGCTGATGATCACTTTCCTGACCAGCAAGATGAAAAAACCCTCCTAGGTAAGAGAGTCTGAGATATTAGCAGGAGCATGAACACATAATCACAGTTCAGAGTGCTTGTTACTGACGCTTCATTGCTTTCCTAGTAAACACTGATCAGCGATAGCCCATCTCACTGCAATATAGGGTGTTTTCAGATGTTATGAGATCACAGTCAACCACGGTGAACCACACACAACCCCGCGGCGGGGCCAAAGGGCCCTGAACGTCTGTTCGGCCGCCACCAGATGTTCACCACAGACAATCCCCAGCAGGGGACAAAATCAACCACCCTTCCGGAGGTCCGGCCCAGACCATCTCCGAAAGCGTGGTCAAAACAATTCCCACCGGGAAACAACAAAAAGTAATGTCTGAATGGCAACCACCGGCTGGAATCAAGCAAAACGATTCCCAGCTGGGGACAAAGCACGCAACATCGCTGCCAGGCAACGAGCAACAACACAGGCCAGGGAGGGAGATATAAAGGGCACACAGCAGCAGGGATGCTGCGGGATGGAGCGAGGCGGAAGGGAGAGGAGAGTGGAGGGTGAGAGAACAAGGGAGGAGGAGGAGGCGCAGGCAGAGGAGGCGGTGATCGTGCTGCAGATGGAGGCGGTGGAGGGACAGCAGCAGCAGCAGGAGCTGAGACAGGCCACCCCGGAGACGACAACTGGACCGGGGGAAGAGGCACCCCAGAAACGGGTAAGGGGGGAGCAGCACAGGGGCACCAAGGGAGGTGGGTGGGCCGGCAGGGGCGGGACAGGGGGAAGGCCACGGGGCTGAGACAACCCAGAACCAACCCCCCCTTGTGACCCAAAGACTTGGAAATGGGCCCAGGAGCCCAAGCCCCGAGAGGCGGCGGGCGCTGGCCAGGCAGAGGAGGAGGAAGAGGACCAGGAGGGCCCATGCGGGAGACGGCCTAACCATCGAGGGGGGCAATGGGGGCATAGGGAAACTCAGGACTTCATCAGGATCTGGGGGACCCTGGAGCATCAGCTGGAGCTAGTGGTCAACCAGAGGAATGAGCATGTCTACTTGGAGACCGTGCTGGACAGAGAGGCGGCGGGGCATCACAGGACCGTGGCCAAGTGCCGATCAAAGGTCAAGGAACTCAAGAGGGGGTACAAGACCATCAGGGACAACTACTGGCAGTCCGTGCATGGAGCCCGGACCACCCCCTACTATGATGCCCTGGACCGCATCCTTCACATGAAGGGATTCATTGTTGCCCTGTGCCTCGTGTGGAGTGCTGTGGTCCAGGGCAGGGAACAGGCTGAGGTACCCCCTCACCTCACCACCCCACTAGAAGGTACCGGCTCCAGGGGCCCCACCCCCCAAGAGGAATGTCCTGGGACCCCGGGGACCATCAGGCCCCCCTTGGCGCACCATCCCCGAGAGCCCCCAGCCCCTGTACGAACCAGGGGAATCCGAGGCCAGCACACTTGTTACCCTAAGCCAGTGGACACAGGGGGACCCCAGTAACACAGAGGGACCAGCCTCGGAGGGCTCTGAGACCGACATCGAGGGTAAGCAAGCGGGTGGGAGGGGAGATGGTCCGGAGGGGATGGTCCTAGGGGGGAAGGGGGCACACTGGGCACAGGGCTGCCCCCAGCAACCCCGGGCACCCCAGACTACGGGAAGGGGTCCTGGGGGACCGCCAGGGGACACATTCAGACCATCCCCACCCAACCCCTCCCATATCCCCACAGGGCATGGCACGCCCCAGCACCTGAGACAGGTGGGCAAGGAGGATGGTGGAGAGCAGCAGTGGGAGCAGCCAGAGGTCCCAGGTGAGGCGCACCGGCAAATGCGGGGGGGAGAGGGTGGCGGGGGAGGCCGGGCGGGGGACCCGGGGCATGCGGTCCAGGGGAGGGGGGGCCTGGACGCAGGGGAACACTGGGGGAGGGCACCAGCCACCCCCCCAAGGGGGAGGGCACCAGCCACCCCCCCAAGGGGGGCTCCCACGATCCCCCAGCCATGCCATGGGATAGGGGTGCCTAACCAACCCTTAATGTGTACCCCAACAGGGAGGTCCGATGGGTCCCAGCCAGCCGGCCCCATGCCCCCGGCGCAATGGATGACAGAGCACTGGGCATGGGTACAGCACCGAAGAGAGGAGCAGGCGGAGGACATAGTCCCCTCAACCACCGAGCAGGGCGAGCGGATGATCACGGCCATTGATCGGATGGAGGCAGCCATGGAAAGGGCCGTGCAACAAGCGGAGGCAAGGGACCAGAGGCTGCAGGCGGAGGTGTGACTGGAATGGAGGCAGGAGTGCTGGGAGCACAGCAGGCAGGTGGAGGCATTATCCAAAACCAATATTGGAAGCCCATTGAACTAGGAGATCTACCAGTATCCAGTAAAAGCCTATGCTTACATAAAGTCTTATTAAGGACAGGGCACAACTGTGGTTGTTTTCAGATGAACGCTCTAATGCTGGCATTATTTTGAAAGCCAGCATTTTAGTCATGTAGTTTTAACTCTTACCTTCTGCCTTAACAAAAATTGCACTCGCCATGTCTTGGGGTCCATATGACCCCTATGGGAAAAACCCATTATAGATGGGGTCTATTTATCCCCAAATCATAGTCTGTGCCCCCAAACCTTCAAACAAAGCCCTGGGAGTGCACACACACACAGAAACACATGAAAGAGTCTGTTTTATGGGGATTGTTTTCACTCACCAAATTAAACCCAAAGGCAAATTCTCTCATGCAAATTACTGGCTGTGCCTTATAGTCAAACTTTACTAAGCACAGTTAAATACACTTAGCACCTTTATAGCCTGCTATTTGCATTTATTTTGTTGTTGCCTAGGATGCTTCAGGGCTTGTTTGCATTTCTTTGTTTGCCTAAGATTCTTGTCTCCACAAACTGACCCCAGAAGGGAAACATAATACTTGGCTGAAGAAATGAAATCTAACATTCCCAGACTTCTTGTCTCCACAAACTTACCCCAGAAGGGAAACTTAAACTTAGGCTGAAGAAATGAAACCTAACATTACCTGAACAGCTGAGAAATGACACAGAAAAGGTTTGTGTAAAACCAAATAGGAAAACTCCATTGACACCTTGTGTGCGTTTGCACCCTGGCACTTTTTTGGCCATTGGAGACAAACGATAAGAGATATCTGGCTGAAATTTGAGTATGTTATGGCCAGAGGTACCAGTGACAATGTGCTGCAAGCTCAAAGTTGTAGACCCAATACTTAGCATATTTTCATGGTTTTTTTCAGCCACGATACAAAGGCACAAAATAATAGCAGTGAAGGGGTTAATTTTCATTGCTGCTGCCAGTCTGAAGTGGCCTTGAGTTCCATGTCCCCTTGCTATCTGAATGGTCCTTGAAAACTATTTATTTTGGTTTATTTTAAGCTGGGGTCCATTTGACCCCAATTGAAATGCATTGGCTTGGGGTCGATTTGACCCCAATAGGCAAACTCAATGGAAACCTGGGGTCCATTTGAAAAATGCCACTTTTTTGTTTATAGGAGACAAACGGTAAGAGGTATTAGGCTGAAATTTTAGTATGTTATGCCCAGAGGTGCCGGTGACAATGTCCTAAAAGCTCAAACTTGAAGAGCTACTAATTAACATATTTTAATGTTTTTTGTACTCGCTGGGGTCAGTTTGACCCCAAGACAGAAGTTAATCAGGATTAAGTGTTCAGATGATTGTGCTCATGCCAATATAAATCATTAAACCAGTATGGCCATCTGAATGCTTATGCCAGTATAGGGGTTGCAAGGACTCCATCAATCCCATGGTTCACTGCAGCTGGATTTCAGTTCCCCTCCTGCCGCTCCTGTTATGGAGGTGGACATGGCTCTGCTGCTGCCATTGTAGAGGTAGATCTGAGGGGTCAGAGGCGAGGTGTGTGGGATTATCCCGTTTACCTGCTTCTGGCTTGTGACTCTTTAAAAGCAGCTTGTGGGTGCCTTTGACTGAAATGCAGCAGCTGGGAGCTGGCACAGATCTACCTTTGGTAGAGGGAGAGTGCCAGTCCTGGTCTCCAAGCTCAGTCAAGAAAGGAGATCCTCAGGCGGCACAAGCACTGCTCAATCCACTCCTGAGACTCCATGAGTTGGAGAGGGAGAGTGCCTCTTGCAGGGCTCCTGCCTTGTCAAGGCTCAAAGAGTGGGGACGAGGCAGAGCTTGTGCAGTAGACGGCTGCCCAGATGCAGCCCACACAGTTTAAAAAAACAGATAAAGGAGTGAGAAAAAAACTTTAATAATTCTAAAATAAAAACAGAGTCCCTGCGTCTCTGGTCTGCTTTCTACCCGGGTGTCTTTCTTGGCAGCTGTGTGGGCAGCTGTGAACCCATCTCCTCACAATGGCCTTGCTGCCTGTCACTTGCTGTCATGGTCCCCTGGAAGGGATGGGTAGAGGGGATGTAAACTCTACCTGCAAATCTCTATGGTCTAGGAGTTTAGGCGTTCACACAATCGGTATGCCGACATTATTTGAAACATATATAGATTAGACCTTTAAATCCAGGTTGAACTATGCTAGTATTTAACCAGGATTGAACTCAGAAGTAGAACTGTTAATACAGGTATGGCTGTTCAGACGATCACCTTAAATCCAGATTTATAGGGAATAATACCAGTAGTATGCTAGTCTGAAAACAGCCACATGGTTAAAGAATTGGGAGAGAGTTCTCTTGCCAGTGACACATTCCAAGACTACAAAGGTTGAGTTAAGTCAGGAATCTGCCAGTCTGCTGGAACTGCTGCCGTGTTATGAGACAGAGCTGCCATGCCATGTTGGACAGAGGAAATTCACGGTGCTCTCCAAGGAAAACTTTATTTCTGTTCTTTCCTGTATGTTTTTTGTTTTTTGTGAGGCGTCACCTCCCCCACGTGGGACTATAAAACCTCATGTCCCTGAAGCTGCCTCTCTCACTTTGAGGAATTAAGTCCCACATTTATTTATATCACTTGTTTACACTGGTGAAGGCAGTTCCTTTAACATGTCAGTTAATCTTCAGTATCAGGGTAGCCTAGCTGGTATGTATATATTTCAAGGCTGTAAAAATGTGTAAATAATTTACTAGCCAGGCATAAAAGATTAGTCTTCAGACTGGGGCATGCAATAAGGCAGGTAAAAATTAGGGATGGGAGAACGCGGTTTGGAAGTTCAGAGTTTGGACTAAACTCGATAAGTTCAGTCGACCGAACCGAACATCCGAACCGAACTCGATTTTTGATCCGAACCGAATTTCCAAACTCGGTTCTGTTCACCCATCCCTATAAGATAATATTCCATTTAGTTCAATGGGGTTTGAATTTCCAAACTCTGTTCGGAAGTTCGGAGTTCGGACCGAACTCAAATAGTTTGATCAACTGAATCGAACTTCCAAACCGAACTCGATTTTCGAACCAAACTGAACCGAATTTCCGAACTCGGTTCTGTTCTCCCATCCCTAGTAAAAATCCACTTGCTAGCTCAAAAAGTGTACTCATCCAGAGGCAAGCAGAAAAGTGATCTTTCACAGCACTGTACATACTCCATATCTTATGTTATCTAGAGTCTAATAAATGGGCAGCCTTCTGTGTGTTTTTCTTGTGCATTTGGGCAGCTCCCGCTCATCCTCCACTCACAGGTTTAGCGTGACAAACCTAATACACTGGCAGGTGTTCTTTCCCGCTGTGCTCCACCCACTCCACTCCCCTTTCCAGTATTCCATCTGCTGTTATGACTCACTCACGTGGCAAACCATGGGAAGAAGTCACCTCAGTTGTTACTTTCTTCTGGGCTATTAGGACTTAAGGAGGCGGTCCAATGCCTGCTATCTCTGCCCACTCACAGAGCTTCATACCTGGGTCTATACCTGCCAGCACTTGGGTGTCTTTAGGCAGACATGGGACTGGTCACTCCCAGAGCTACTCTGAGGGTGCACCCCCATGTCCACCCATGTCCAGCCCTGCCTGGGTTAATTTTAAATGGTCCGGTGGTGTCACGGGGAAGGGGTAGGAATAGAGGGGGGGATGGGTCAGCATGGACCATGCTAACTCTCCAAGGCCCTTTGGAAGTATCAGTAATCCCCTCAGGTTCTCAAGTGAGCTTTCCCCTTTTAACAAGGGGCAACCCGAGTCATCATAGGGGAGGAGAGAAGCTGTCATCCAGAAATAGAGGGGGGGAACAAGGCAAGAGAGTCGCACATTCAGGGTTACCACGCTCAGGGCCCAGGACTCCGTGGAGGCACAGGAGAGGAAAACAACGTCGGAGGGGGAGATGGGGAATGGGAACCAGGGGTGAAGAGAGGGGGGGGGGTTCCAGGAGATGGGGAAAGGGCCGGCAGGGACTCACACTCAAGGAGAAGCAGCCCGCAGGGAACTGGAAACACCAGGAGGCATGGCAGGGGGAAAGGGAAGACAACAGGGCATGCGTTTGCCAAGACACACACTCACAGCGATGAATACAGGAAGGGGGGAGGGGGGAAGAGGAGGGGCAGGGGAAAGGTACACTCACCGGATTCACTCGCTCGTTCTCGCACCACTCGTTCAGGATTCACAAGGAGGGGGCAGGAGGCAGGAGGCAATGGAGGCAGGAGGCAATGGAGGCAGGCACAATGGAGGGACAATGGAGGGAGGCACAAGGACACCCAGTGGCACTGGGTCAAAGCAGGGAGCAAGACAAGAGCTAGGGGCCAGTTTCTCACAAAGATTACTGGCGGGGAGCTACTGCCCCGCCGGCCGCTTTTATCCCTCTGGTCATCTGGGCCTACGTTCTATTGCGAGCCCCGCCCCCCCCCCGTGCCGTGCGGCGCTCCGCTAAGCACACGCTGCAGCGTGGCGGGACTCTCTGGAAACTAGTTCCGGGTGAACCTGGTGGTCTCCGTGTCTCCGCCTCCACCACAGGGTGTGCGGCACCCAAAGGGTCCCCCCTGTCCCCTGCTCCCCGAAGGTGAGGCCGGGGGAGAAGTCAAGCCGTGCCGGCCCTAGGGTGCACGGCGTGACAGGTGGCTGCCATGGCCCATGGTCCTCCCATTCAGCACCCCCTCCCCCACATCATAAAGTTGCGGGTGACTCACCTGGCACTTGAGGTTGTGGCCTACAACTCTTTTTTGTTGCCCAAGGCAACCCCTGGCTGAATGCAGAGCTGCAGTGACTGTACACAGAGCAGATGGACTGCAACTCCACCTTGGGCTGGTGCCCCGGGTTTGGCCAGCCTGTTCTGATGGCGGCACGCTGGGATTTACCAGAGCACCTTACGTGAGGCTGGTCCAGAGCAGGCGGCACCTGCTCTGCTTCTGCTCTGCCTCACCATCTGGCAGTCCACCTTTAGACCTGTGGGAGAGGCAGAGTAGAATTGGGGTTGCAGTCTATCTATTTACACCCTGGGTGTCTGGAAATAATCTTTTACTATGCACATAATGCAGAGTTTATTGAATAAATCATATACTCTATTGAGTGGCTATAATGAAAACTGGCCCACTGCTGGCACTAGTTCATGTCCCTGCTGTATCTCTGCTGTGCCATCTGGAGAGATATCTCATGGAGCACCATCTCATTACTTTTCGTTCCCCCCATAGAGGAATGAAGGCCTTGGTCTCTTCCTCGCTCCAGGGAATGCACCTTTCATGGATAGATCGGTAGACGGAGAGTGCCTGAGATGGGACACTGGCGGTAGTGGTGGTGCATGCTGGTAGTTGCCAGGCTGTTGGTCTGAGCAATGGCCACAGTGATGGAAAGGCTGTGGAAATTGCTCTGGTGAAGGCAAAGGCTTGTAAAGAGAGAACATTGGGCACGTGCTGCAAACTAGAATGAGCTGGGACAATGTATGCTTGAATTTTTGCATATTGGGCTTTTAAGGCAGATGCTACATGCATATCAGTGAGAGCAAAAGAGGAGAGAAGGGGAGGAAGTGGAACGCTCTAGACTTTTCACCCATGACTCTATGGTGCTGGCAGATCTGTACATGCATGAGGCTGCACATACCCTAACTGATGGAATGCAGACATCTGGGCTCATGTTAGCCTTCATTTGTCTGCATGGCAGGCTCTTCATGCTCCAAGACACTGCTGTGAGTGGGGGTTGTATGTCTGGTGGGTGGCACTCACATGGCTGGTGCAGGCAAACACCTAATAACCGGGCAGGTGGACATCCACTTGGTGTGGGAGACTGTCTCGTTTGTTAACACCCTATGTTCTCGTGGAGATGGAGCAAACTTAGATGTTTAAAAAAACAAGTCCGTTCCTGCTTCTTATTTACATCGGGATCCCAATAAATGGGAAATCTGCCAAAATAGCTAATGGATTTGGAGACACTGCCAAAAGGTTCAGAAATCTGATAAGGCTTGCGTCAGTGAACATTCCCCGAACTATTTTACTCCATGTTCCAAAAGGGAACTCTAACATTCCTACACTGGTGCACCCCTTCCTTTGTCCTCACATAAACACTCTCACACAGTCTCTTGCCTAGCCCCTACTCTGGCTGTGCTCAGTATCCTGAGACACAAATTGCCCCACTGTCACAGAGCTGCAGCCCCTGTTCTGTCCTTGTAGTGACACTGTCCCTCCCATAGGCTTGAGGAAGGAGTAGGAAAGAGAAGAGGAGGTGATGCCTACCTTCCCACAGTATAGCACCTCCCAGAGGCCAGCTGTAGCTATTCTTGCTTTTCCTCCAAACCACTCTTGTTCTCCCTCAGTGACTCTATTATTTATTATTATTATTAAACATTTATAAAGCGCCAGTTGCAACCTGGCGCTGTACAGAACATACAATCAGATGCGGTCCCTGCCTGTGGCTTACAATCTAAAAGACAAGGAGGGGGAGACAGGGAGAGGGGACAGCGGGAGAGACATGGGAGAAGACAAATAAACATTCAGGCGGATGCGAAGTCTCAGGTGTGTGTACTTGGCTTGGTTACAAGGTGGTCGGTAGCAGCAGTCAGCAGAGGAGGGCTGACAGTAAGAGCGAGGGGAAAGACTAGAGGGCATTGGGAAAGGCAGCATGGAAAAGGTGGGTCTTGAGGAGGGATTTGAAGGAGCGGAGGGAGGAGGCAAGGTGGATGTCGGCAGGGAGGGAGTTCCAGGCATGCGGGGCAGCGAGGGAGAAGGGACGAAGGCGGTTGGGCGAGCAGGAGAAACGAGGGAGAGCGAGGGAGGGGACAGAGGAAGAGCGGAGAGCGCGCGCAGGAGTGCGTAGGGCGATTAGGTCCGAGAGGTAAGGGGGAGCTTGGTCATGGAGCGATTTGAACGTGAGAACCAGGAGTTTGAACAGGATACGTTCAGGAAGGGGGAGCCAGTGAAGGGAGAGGAGGAGAGGCGTTACATGGTCGAAGCGACGGGCAGAGTGAATGATCTTGGCGGCAGAGTTTTGGATTGCAACAAGGGGGGACAGGTGGGAGCGAGGGAGGCCAGCAAGGAGGAGGTTGCAGTAGTCGAGGCGAGAGATAACCATGGCATGAACAAGGATTTTGGCCGAGGAGACAGATAGAAAGAGGCGGATGCGGGCAATGTTGAGGAGAGCGAATCGGCAGGATTTGGCCACAGAGTCAATGTAAGGTTTAAAGGAGAGGTGCGTGTCAAAAATGAAGCCCAAGCTGCGGGCACAGAGAACAGGACGGATGGTGACCCCATCAATGCAGATGGTCAGGTCAGAGAGAGAGGAGGGGGATGGAGGAAAAATGAGGAGTTCAGTCTTGGCCATGTTCAGTTTGAGTTGGCGTCGGGACATCCAGGCGGAGATATCAGAGAGGCAGTCGACGAGGCGTGAGCGGAAAGAGGAGGAGAGAGAGGGGGTAGAGAGATAGAGTTGGGTGTCATCAGCATAGAGATGGTATTGGAAACTCTACACTTCTTCCCCTCCACTGAGGAGGTTCCTCACAGTTTGGGAAACACTTCTTAGCATAAGCACTTGAAAACCTTATTGACTGTGGGGAAAAACTAGTTGAGAGCAAATTTTCTTGTAGCTTTTTTGGAATCTCTGGTTCTGGAAGAAGCCCAGAAGAAAAGGAGACTATTCAAACTTTTCAAATCCCTACAAAAGGTTAATTCTAATGTTTTGTGCAGACGTGGCAGAAGCCTTTGTGTTGTATTTTTCTGCCTTGGTTTCCTGGTTCCTAATGCACAGCTGACATTTAAGAGGACTGGTGGGTACTAAAGGTGATTGAATTTAAAGATCTGTTTGCAAAGTCAATATAATTCTTCATGTGGCTTTGAGGCAGGATTACTGGTTGGGGGGGTGGGGAATGGGATGGAGGAGGTGAGGAAGAATGTGCACCAGGCTGTACAATGAAATTGGAATGTGGGCTTCAACACTGTGGAGAGTGGAAAAAGAGGTCCCCTGTGACATCCTCCCCTGGTCCTCCAGGAATCTATGAAACAAACCTCAACAACAAACAAGACAATCAACACCCCCTCTATTATCACTCTCCTGTCTCGGTTCTGTTTGCTTGTGGAAATATACCTGTGCCTGTAATTTATGAGCTATGAAGAAGGATAATAGGCATTTGAGAAAGGAGATACGGTAGGTCTGGAAATATTCACTGTAACTTCATGTTCACTGTGTTTGCTGTTTGACAATCAGTAGAAAAGAATTCCCAGGGATTTTTGCAGACATGAGAAATAGCAACACTGGTCTTCATGAGAACTTTGGGAAGGTGAGACTAACTTAAAGCAAAGGATGGGACGTATTCAAACTACTTTGAGCAAAAATAAAAAACACAAAAAGAAAGACTCCTACAATGATTTCAGTCGGTGTAGACATACATAATGCTGGGCCAGTTAGGCCCGGTTGGGCCAGAGTTACAGCAAGTCATCTGTTTACCACCCACCAGATGTGGGCCCAGTTCCTACTCCGGGCAGGTAGGAGTCAGGTGGGAAATGTGGGCCCGGTACGAGTCGGGCCCATAGTCTGCACCCGGCTGCTGCCCAGCTGGACAGAGTGGATGACGAGCCTAATTCCTACCAGCATCTGGGAGGTTGCCATGGCAGCAAGCCATGACTGCCTGTGTTAGGACACAATAGCTGTCCATCATGGCAGGGAGAGGGGCGGTGTGACATCAGCAACATGGCTAAGTGACCACACATTGAGCCCCACCCACTGCCCGCACCAGCCTGCCTGCCCGTACCAGACTGCCATTCCAGGAGTGTTTGTTCCTGTGGCAGTATCATACTCAGCCAGGGGAAGTCCTCCCCTCCCCCAGATGGGACAGACATCCCGGAGATAGGGATGTGCGAATGCGGTTTGGGGTTCGGCCCGAACTCGGGGTGTTTGGGCCTTTCGTGAACACCCCAAACCGAAACTGCCCCCCGCCCAAACCGGCAGAACAAAGTTTGAGTTCTGAACCCATTTGGGTGGGGGACAGGGGGGAACCCGTTTTTCCCTCCTCCCTCCAGGCTGCGTGGGTGGAAGGGGCTCCGGGGTTCACCTCCCCCCCACCCTGTGCAGTCTCGGAAGTTTTTTGTTTATTTTTAAACCCTCACCCCAGGGATCACCCTACCTGGTGGTGCCAGGGCTCTGGTCCCAGGTCTAGTAGTGGTAGCAGCAGTGGCAATGGGTCCTGTGGCGCTCTGGAGTGCTTCATGCCTCTACTAGGCCTTCCGGGTCAGGTGACCTGGTCACATGACCTGGAAGGCCTAAAGCGCTCCAGAGCGTCACTGAATCTGCTGCTGCCACTGCCACCAGACCCGGGACTGGAGCTCTGGCACCACCAGGTAGGGCGATCCCTGAGGTGGTTTTTTTTTTTAAAAAAAAAACCCCACACATTTCCAAGGCTGTGCAGGGTGGTGGTGGGGAGGTGAGCTCTTACGCCCCTTCTACCCACGCAGCCTGGAGGGGGCAGAGGAAAATGGGTTCCCCCTGTCCCCTGCCCCCCGCCCAAATGGGTTAACCCCCCCAAACTGGTTTGGGCCAAACAGACCAAACCTGAATGGTTTCGGGGGGCCCAAACCCCAAACAGGCTCGGTGTTCGCACATCCCTACCTGGAGAGACATCTGTTAAAACCCTGTTTTTAAGCTAATAGAGACATGGGTCATTTTTACACGGATGGCACAGCAGCACCGATGGGTGGAGATGGGTGTGGATGGGTCGGTGAGCACACCCAGCGAACACCCGGCGGCGCTGAGCAGGGAGACAGTTACACGGACAGTGCCACAGGGGGATGTGGGAAGGAAAGGGGAGGATTGAGTGAAAACAAAGCTGCACAATGCAGCCCCGCCCCCGAGTCACCAGGACCCACCGGGCGGGGCAGGAGGAAGATGGGGTGACAGCCACTACAAAGGAGCTGACCCCACACAACCCCAGCACAGAGCCCGGACAGCCTGCTGCCAGCCCCCCCCCCAGCAGCAGAGGGGCCCACACACAGCAGGCAACAGAAGCATGCAGAGATGGGCCCATGGCCCATGGGGGGCAAGGTGGAGGAAGGCACCCACACAACACAGGCAATCCCGCAACACACACACACCCCGCAGAGGCACCCGCACAAGGGGAGAGGTCAAAGCAAAGCACAACACAGACACACGGGGAAGGAACGCAAACACCTTTAATGAAATGGGGAACCAGCAACAGGGGGCAACAACAGGGCAGGGGGGGTCAGTGCCAGCAGTGGCAGGCCCAGGACAACACCCGGTCAATAGGGCAAGCGACCCCGCGCCCGGAACCAGCGCTCGGTCTGCGCATGGTCCAGGCAGTGTAGCCACTCAAGGATGTGCAGGAGGAGCTCCAACAACTCCCCCTGCTCCTGGGTTTGCTCCACAATCATGGATTGCACTGAATGGGACAGAGGGAGAGGAGACAGCCATCAGAGCTGGCCCTGGCAGCCAAGGAACAGAACCCCCCACAGAGGGACACAGGCACAGGGCTCAGTAAAAAACAGTCAGCACACTCACGGATGCCATCGAACAGCTGCCCCACTGCCCGCATGTCCCACGCCACCCGTTTCCAGCTGCTGCACTATCGCACCCAGGTGCAAGATCACCAGCAGCACGACAACCGTAGCTGTAGGCGAGAAGGGACAGGGCACTGGGGAACACCCGCACCAATGGGCTCTGGGAGGGCCGGGGGCAGCAGCAGCACCAGGGGCACACCCCACACACTAACAGTCACCACCCGGAAGAGTACCTGGACCCCTGAACAAAGAGGGATTGGAGGGACAAAACCCCTACTCATGCTCAGCTGCCCAGCACCCATGGTGCCGCCACCCATCTATTGCCAGCACCACAGACAACCTGCACCAACAGGGGGTGACAGCAGAGGGGAGCGGAGGGGAGGTGCAGGGTCACACCAATGCACAGGTGAGTCCAGGGGGTGCCCGGATGACTGACCACTGCCAATACCACCCCTTGAGCAAGCCCAGGCAGCAGTGTCCAGCAGGGAAGCCGCCAGGGGAACACACACCACACAACCGATGCACACCCCACAGGCCCAGAGCCCACCAGCACACACCAAGCACACCCCCTGCACACAACCACACAGATGGGGGCAGGAGGGCCACCAAGGGGAGGGGGGACCCAGCCGCCACAGCAGCAAGAGAAGCAAGGCAGGACAGATCATCACATAACAGCATTTTATTGGCACCCGGGGAACAGGGTCCCCCAAGCAAAGAAAGGCACAGCAGGGAGGTGCAAGTGGACCCACAGCCGGGCAAGAGAAGCACAACAGGAGGGCACAGGAGCACCTGTGGATAACGGGCGAGGGCACCAGGGAAGCCCCAGTGGGAAGGAGCAGAAGTCACCCAGAAAGGGCAATGGGGTCCAGTGAACTAGGCAGCAGCCAGCAGCAAAGCAGACGGCAGTGCACAGCCCGATCGGCGGCATGGGGGGGAGGAGGGGGCAGGCAATGCACTGTCCAGGACACCCGGGTGGCTGCAAGCGGGTGGCGGTGAGGGACTGCTCATGGACGGTCCGGTGAGCGCTCCTGGAGTGGCGACCCCTGCGCTAGACCCTCCCAGCTGAACAGGCCCCTTTGGAAGCTTTGGGAGCATACATGAGCATCCACCAGGAAGCGGGGAAGGAGGAGATCCGCTCCAGCGGCCGCAGCCCCGATTGAAGGGAGGTGAGCTCCACAGCGGAGGTGTCCCCGGTCTGGAGTGGGCAACCAACTTCTGGGGACAGCAAGCCCAGGTCCCACAGGAGGGCCCCCACGTCCAAGGGTGCATGCGGGATGCTGAGGGCATGCAGGAGGGTGCCGGTGTACAGAGCAGCAACAGGGGGACCCCGAGAAAGCAAGGCGAGGCCGAACCCGGGTTGCTCCGTCAGCAGGCGAGCCGCCGTTAACTCCACAGCGGTCCACGGCACGACAATGGCGGTCGGCCACCCTAGATTCCTGTAGGAGCGTGGGGGAGCAGTTTGGGGTGGGCACCGCCACCGTGAACAGGGCCCTCCATGATGTGTGTGACCTGCTCATGGAGTTCCTCTTGCAGCGGGTCATCCAGCTCCGTGATCCCGAGGAGGTGATGCATGGGTTTGAGGATATGGGGTTCCCTCATTGCATCGGGGCCATTGACAGCACCCACATCCCCATCATATGACCCCGTCATGCAAAGATCAACTACATGAACAGAAAACAGGCGCTCTCCATGTTCGAAGGGGAGATCGCCCCCAACCTGTACTGCGTGATAGCGTGGGTTCCCATGGCCCCTGTTGTGATAGGGNTTTAAGCTAATAGAGACATGGGTCATTTTTACACGGATGGCACAGCAGCACCGATGGGTGGAGATGGGTGTGGATGGGTCGGTGAGCACACCCAGTGAACACCCGGCGGCGCTGAGCACAGAGACAGTTACACGGACAGTGCCACAGGGGGATGTGGGAAGGAAAGGGGAGGGGCTGGAAAACACCCAGAGGCCAAACACCCATCCCGGAAAGCACCCAGCAAACATCCGTGCAAGTACACGGACAGCTGGGACCGGCGGGGAAGCCCCACCCACCATAGCAATGGCAGAACATGGCTGATTGAGTGAAAACAAAGCTGCACAATGCAGCCCCGCCCCCGAGTCACCAGGACCCACCGGGCGGGGCAGGAGGAAGATGGGGTGACAGCCACTACAAAGGAGCTGACCCCACACAACCCCAGCACAGAGCCCGGACAGCCTGCTGCCAGCCCCCCCCCCAGCAGCAGAGGGGCCCACACACAGCAGGCAACAGAAGCATGCAGAGATGGGCCCATGGCCCATGGGGGGCAAGGTGGAGGAAGGCACCCACACAACACAGGCAATCCCGCAACACACACACACCCCGCAGAGGCACCCGCACAAGGGGAGAGGTCAAAGCAAAGCACAACACAGACACACGGGGAAGGAACGCAAACACCTTTAATGAAATGGGGAACCAGCAACAGGGGGCAACAACAGGGCAGGGGGGGTCAGTGCCAGCAGTGGCAGGCCCAGGACAACACCCGGTCAATAGGGCAAGCGACCCCGCGCCCGGAACCAGCGCTCGGTCTGCGCATGGTCCAGGCAGTGTAGCCACTCAAGGATGTGCAGGAGGAGCTCCAACAACTCCCCCTGCTCCTGGGTTTGCTCCACAATCATGGATTGCACTGAATGGGACAGAGGGAGAGGAGACAGCCATCAGAGCTGGCCCTGGCAGCCAAGGAACAGAACCCCCCACAGAGGGACACAGGCACAGGGCTCAGTAAAAAACAGTCAGCACACTCACGGATGCCATCGAACAGCTGCCCCACTGCCCGCATGTCCCACGCCACCCGTTTCCAGCTGCTGCACTATCGCACCCAGGTGCAAGATCACCAGCAGCACGACAACCGTAGCTGTAGGCGAGAAGGGACAGGGCACTGGGGAACACCCGCACCAATGGGCTCTGGGAGGGCCGGGGGCAGCAGCAGCACCAGGGGCACACCCCACACACTAACAGTCACCACCCGGAAGAGTACCTGGACCCCTGAACAAAGAGGGATTGGAGGGACAAAACCCCTACTCATGCTCAGCTGCCCAGCACCCATGGTGCCGCCACCCATCTATTGCCAGCACCACAGACAACCTGCACCAACAGGGGGTGACAGCAGAGGGGAGCGGAGGGGAGGTGCAGGGTCACACCAATGCACAGGTGAGTCCAGGGGGTGCCCGGATGACTGACCACTGCCAATACCACCCCTTGAGCAAGCCCAGGCAGCAGTGTCCAGCAGGGAAGCCGCCAGGGGAACACACACCACACAACCGATGCACACCCCACAGGCCCAGAGCCCACCAGCACACACCAAGCACACCCCATGCACACAACCACACAGATGGAGGCAGGAGGGCCACCAAGGGGAGGGGGGACCCAGCCGCCACAGCAGCAAGAGAAGCAAGGCAGGACAGATCATCACATAACAGCATTTTATTGGCACCCGGGGAACAGGGTCCCCCAAGCAAAGAAAGGCACAGCAGGGAGGTGCAAGTGGACCCACAGCCGGGCAAGAGAAGCACAACAGGAGGGCACAGGAGCACCTGTGGATAACGGGCGAGGGCACCAGGGAAGCCCCAGTGGGAAGGAGCAGAAGTCACCCAGAAAGGGCAATGGGGTCCAGTGAACTAGGCAGCAGCCAGCAGCAAAGCAGACGGCAGTGCACAGCCCGATCGGCGGCATGGGGGGGAGGAGGGGGCAGGCAATGCACTGTCCAGGACACCCGGGTGGCTGCAAGCGGGTGGCGGTGAGGGACTGCTCATGGACGGTCCGGTGAGCGCTCCTGGAGTGGCGACCCCTGCGCTAGACCCTCCCAGCTGAACAGGCCCCTTTGGAAGCTTTGGGAGCATACATGAGCATCCACCAGGAAGCGGGGAAGGAGGAGATCCGCTCCAGCGGCCGCAGCCCCGATTGAAGGGAGGTGAGCTCCACAGCGGAGGTGTCCCCGGTCTGGAGTGGGCAACCAACTTCTGGGGACAGCAAGCCCAGGTCCCACAGGAGGGCCCCCACGTCCAAGGGTGCATGCGGGATGCTGAGGGCATGCAGGAGGGTGCCGGTGTACAGAGCAGCAACAGGGGGACCCCGAGAAAGCAAGGCGAGGCCGAACCCGGGTTGCTCCGTCAGCAGGCGAGCCGCCGTTAACTCCACAGCGGTCCACGGCACGACAATGGCGGTCGGCCACCCTAGATTCCTGTAGGAGCGTGGGGGAGCAGTTTGGGGTGGGCACCGCCACCGTGAACAGGGCCCTCCATGATGTGTGTGACCTGCTCATGGAGTTCCTCTTGCAGCGGGTCATCCAGCTCCGTGATCCCGAGGAGGTGATGCATGGGTTTGAGGATATGGGGTTCCCTCATTGCATCGGGGCCATTGACAGCACCCACATCCCCATCATATGACCCCGTCATGCAAAGATCAACTACATGAACAGAAAACAGGCGCTCTCCATGTTCGAAGGGGAGATCGCCCCCAACCTGTACTGCGTGATAGCGTGGGTTCCCATGGCCCCTGTTGTGATAGGGGACCCCATCTACCCACTCAGCCCATGGCTCATGCAGGCCTATTCAGTGGCGTGCAACCCAGACCACCGCCTGTTCAATGAGCGCTTGTCATCCGCATGCAGCGTGATGGAGCGGGACTTCGGGCTGCTGAAGACGCGCTGGCACCTCCTGAAGAACAGGAGCCAATTTGACCTGGACCACACCCCCATCCTTGTCCTGGCAGCATGCATCCTGCACATGTATGTGAGACAGGAGGTGCTTCCCTGGACCACCCATCATCAGTGCACAGGGCTGGCCCCATGCCCCTGTATCAACATGCCCAGGGAGGGGTGTTCTGGCGCATCTCAGAGGAGAACAGGGATGCCATCTGCCACCGCATTGCTGCCCAGGCAGCCGAACACCGGGCAGCACCAGATCCACACCCATGTCCATAGTCCTGTGAACCCCTTCAATAAAACTGGGAAGTACCTGTGAACCACAGGTTCCTTCCTTTGTTTTTTGAGGCTTTATGTTGTATTAGATGCCATGTGCTGCCAATGTGATTTGTTTTGCCTTGTATAATTATGTATGATGCTGTTGTTTTTTGGCCATGAGGCCTTATTATCAATAAAATTCATTCATTCCAGCCACCGCAACCGGCAGCTGCCTCACTGGGCTGGGCCTCGACCCCAGCAGCCACCCGGGCACTGTACAGTGCCCTGCACCCCGCCATGGAACCTCCCTGGGATTCCCCCACCACCACCTGTCCTGGGACAGAGGAAGCGACAGTGAGGTGTAGGTTCAGCAGCTCTTTATTGGTGGGGGGTGCATACAATGGGAGGGGGTGGTTAACTTCAGGGGTGCCCACACCCCCTCTTGGCTGCACCACCGGGGCTCGCAGGCCGGTGAGCCCTAGCTGCTGCCGACCGCAGGGATCATCAACTGGAAGGTCTGTCCCCCCCGTCATCCACTGGCCGCTCCATTCTGGCCTCCACTGATGACCCCTGTGAGGAGGAACAAGAATGGGGTAAGCGATTGTCATGTGCACCTATCTCTGTCCCAGGCCAGGGCCCAGGTCACTGGGGGCTCTGTGGTCACCCAGGGAGCCCCTATGTCCCACACAAGCATAACACGTAATGTGGAGCAACCCCCCTATGAAGGGGGCCCTTGTACCGACCCTCCCATGGTAGTAAGGACCCTGTGCAGGCCAGACCTGCTTACCGGAGCCGGTACGCTTGGCTGCGGCCATGGCAGTGGCTCTACGGTTCCTGTGGTGCGGGTTCTGTACTGAGTTCCCTACCAGGGTAGTGCCCTGTGCGGTGCCCCTTCGTCCCCGTCCAGCCCCCCCGTGTAGCGCCCCCACCCCACAGGGCCCCGGGGTGCTGCATCCTTAATGGACGGGGTGGGGCAGCCACCATGGGTGGTTGGTTGTCCTTGGGGTGCATGGTCCTGGTGTGGGGGTGTCACTTACTGGTGGAGGGGGGCAGGGTGGCAGCGGGGGCAGGACCATGGGGGGTGCAGGCTGGAAGGGTGGCCCTGCCAGCAGGTCCTGTTGCCCTATGTGGGGGAGGGGGACCCCGTGGACCAGGCCCGGGTAGGGTTGCTGCTGGGGGAACCATGGGTGACTGAAGTGTGTGTGGGGGCACCTGCACCAGTGGGATACTGCCATGGTATTGGTTGGCCGCCATCCCTCCTTCCGTGGCATGGAGGGGCCTGTTGCACTGGGGGTCATGCTGCAGCACCTCCATGGCCTCCCCCATGAGGTCCATGAGCCATGCGACCAGACCCTCCAGCCCGTTACAGGCACGCCGCTGCTCGCGTTGGAGGGTGGCAGCCTGGTGCCTATCCCAGAGGTGCTCGGTGTGGACCGGGCCATCATGGCAGCCAGGATCTCCCTGTCCCTTTCCCCCTCTCCTCTGATGAGCTCCCTCATGAGAGCAAGCTCCCGGGAGTGCACCGCAGCTAACTGTTGCGATTCCTCCAGCAGCTCCCTGCCAAAATCTTCCCTCCAGTGCTGGTTCCTGGCCCGCATCTCCCGGTTCCGCTCCATGCTGCCGGCAGCTGCACCCCTCGCGCGAGCGGGCACCTGGTCTGTGAATGGGAGGTTGGACACCACGTTAGTGCTTCCTGCCTGTGTGCCCCACTGCCTGCTACCACAGGACCCGGGGTGCCTGGTGGGGCGGCTCCCATAGTGTGGCAGCTCCTCACAGCCCTCCCCTGTGGGGTCCCCCTGCCCTGCCCTCTTGTGGGATGGCCCCCTGGCAGCTGATCACTGCCGGTGGGGTCTGTGATGGTCATGTGTGCTGTGGGGGCCACTGTGGGCCCACCAGCCCCTCCTGCCTGCCCCCAACACCCTGACCCCTGTTGAACCCCACTGGTTGTGGTTGTATGCCCCTGGGTGCCCCCCTTCCCACCCTGTACCTCTGCACCCGACCACCCTGTGGCCCCTTGGCCAGTGTGCCCTGCCATGGAGGGGCGCCCACCTGGTGGTGGTGGGCTGCCTGGCCCGCCTTGTTGACCTCCTCCTCCACGACCTCCACCTCATGCACCTCCAGGCTGCCTTGTGCTGCAATGGGATGGGGGGCCATTAGTGTTTGCCGGCCCCCGCCGCTGCGCCTCTGCCTGGGCCATCCCCCCCCGACCCCGCTGGGCCGATTGTACCGGGATCCTTTTCCTCCACTTCCTGGGGGTCGTCCCGGGTCTCTGCTGGCTCTGCACCCTCCCCCTGTCCCTGTGGCCGGTAGGCCTATGGGTGTTGGGCTCACGCGCGGAGTGTGGTGGTTCGGTGCTCGGATCCCCGGAGTGCCTCCTCCCCCTGAGGGATGGGGCTGTCCCCTCCTGCTGCCTGGCTGGCCTCACCGGGGGCACCTTCCCCCCTGCTCCATGGGGTCGGTTGAGGTGTGTGTGTTGTGTGGTGGCCTTGCGTCTGCCCCTGGCGAAGGTGCTGCCATGTGTGTGGGAGGCCATGACGTCCCTGACCATGCATGGCCGGACTTGAGATTGTTGTCCTTGATATGTTTATATCCAGACCTCAAGTCCTTTGCCTGCTGCTGCATGCACTGTGTCACGGGTTGGGGTTCAACACCCCCCACTTTACCGGATTTGAGTGACTCAGTTTCCCTTGCGCACAGTCCTCTTGAATCAGTTTCTCTCACTGGCTAATTCAAGTCTGCCACAATGAAACTTCTTGTCACCCAAGCACCCGATCCTTCCCGTTTCCAGACTCTTTACTCTTTGGGTTTGCAAGAGCTTGAGGGCTCTTGTAGCTCACTTGTGTTCCAATATTAGACTCTAGACCACTTCTTCATAAAGTATGAAGTATATTTATTGTTTACATAAACACAAGATAGTTGATACAGAGTGGTAATAGAAATAAAAGGTAAACATAACGCATTCCTAACTTATATTGTTTTGAGTTCCTAAGCTATTCATCTTACCCTAGAACAAGTCCATAAGTTCTGGTTTTCTCAGCCATAAGGAACTGGCTGGGCTCTGGCTTCTTAGAGCGAAGCTGTGTCTCATTTCATCTTCCCCCAGCCTGCAGTGATCAGGCTGATTCTTTCGTATGTAGATGTTCAAGATGGCTCTTGCAGGAAATCTCCAAGCAGTCTCGTCCTCCCTCTGGGATCTCTGTCCTTATATAGTATTTGTCTCTCTTTGTCTGGGTTTTCCCGCCTTTAGGGAATGTGTCCCAGAGCATGTAGGCAACCCAGGTAAACATGGAAGTTAATTAACATCTCCATAGGATGTCTAGCAAGGCAGCTTTCAATCCACGTTCGGTTATCTCTTGTAGTTTCTACAGACTTGTGACGTGTGAGAGGGCCAACCTGAGCTGTAATTTGAGTTCTACTGTTCTCAGAGTTGGCATTACAACATGTGGAACTTGTAACATTACATACTGTACATTTACAGTAACATTGCATCCATGTGAAACCCTTGGTACCACATATTTACCAAACATGTAGTCCCGTGTTACACGTATGTGACCCCCTGTTTCCCCGTGACAGCCCCCCCGTAAGATTGCATCGTGGAGAGACACGTCAGCGTCTCGTAACATGCTGAGGCTGGTGTGTGTAGGGGTCTGCAACTTCTGTACGTTTCCATGTGGTTGCATCCTATTAAAGTTACACCATTGGTTTTTCAACCCTTCTGTGAGCCCTGTGGGGCTATCGTGTTCACGTGTTTTCCACCATGTTGTAGTGGAGTGATATTGTGAACCATATCCTGCCAGGTACCTCAGTGATTGTTTGCCTAAGACTGCAACAAATGGGTTGGAACACCATGTTAACAACCTTTGTTTGCCAGTTACAGACTTTGGCCACCTTTCCAGACTATCTGGCAGCCTGTTTTTTACTGGATGTATGTCTGTTCCCATCAGAAGTATTACTAGGATACACAAGAGGAAGTGTGGAGTAATTTTTACACTACTGAGCACCTTCCCTCTGTTGTAAGTCTGCATTTCCAAACCCTTTTCACCAGGATTAATGTTGTCATTCCCAGTGTTGCCATGTGGCATTCTTATTTCCCCTTTGGCTGTGATGGATGTCTTTGCATTCCATTCCAAAGCGCAGGTAGACTCTGTTTCTGTGGAGGGGCTATTGTGAGCCGGCTTTACTGTGCCCTGCCCCCACCCTTTGTCTGTCCCTCCAGGATCCCCTGGGTCGGTATCACCATGTCTTTCTCCTTTTGGGGAGTCTGACTTTGTGACATGGGTGTGAGAATCCCCCAATGTCCTCTCAGGCTTCCCCACACCAAACTCTGGAGGAGTTAGGTTACCAAGTGTAGAGGTGTAACTTTGTACAGTGTTACCCGTTTGCTCTCTTCCAGTCTGTTGTTCCGGAGCTTTTTCCTGTTCCTTTAGGATTACAGGGTTGTGCCTTTCTATCCCTGGGGAAGAGATATCCCTCGTTCCCCCCTCCATCCCGGGAAAAGTTTCCTGTACCTTCCCGCCTCCTCCCGAGGTAGAATCCTCCACCTCCCGGCTTGCCTGTAACCCCTTGGGTTCAGTCAGCCGCTTCCCACCCTCTCTTAAGGTAGGACAACAAGCCTCTGGGTCATTCTGCAACCCCCTAGGTTGAGTAGGGGCACTTTCAGCCTCTGACTCTCCCCCTGAGGTGGTTATTCTGTTTGATTCTGCAGGATTGGGTCCCTCCTGTGTAAGGTGGGCTGCCAAGTCCTGGGCTTCAGAATCAGTTTGACCCATTTGCTTTACTTCCTGCATTTCCCCATGTGAGACAGGGATCTGCAGTTCACTCCCCGAGCCTTGTCCTCCCCTGCCTTCTGGCTGGTTTGGGGACTCCTGTTTGGGGTTTCCCTGCTCCTGAGTGGAGTTCACCAGGTGGGGTACAGGACCTGTACTAGGGTTCTGTGTCTCCCCATGTGTCTGTGTCTCCCCATGGTTTAGGGGTAGAGGTGCCAGCGAAGCTGGTTGTCCCTCCCCCTCCCTTACCGGGTTGCTTTCCATTTGTGCTCCGTTGTCAATTCTTCCCACACAGTTTATTCCGTTTACTTTTGCAGGTTTGCGTAGCAATTGATCTGCTGTGGGTGGGTTATTAACCCTTCTGGGGACTGGTTGAATTACTGATACAAAATTTGCACTAACAGTCCCAATAATCTCCTCAGCCTCTCTGTTAGGGCTGTGGAACTTTCTTTTTTGGGGGCATTCTCTCACGAAATGCCCTGTTTGTTTACAATTATGACATTGTCTTGGATCATTAGTAGGGACTTGGGAGTTGTTTGCTCTTTGGAGTTTGGGTGAACCCTGTCTACCCCCATCCCCATTCTCGTTTGGTTTGTTCTGGGTTACATTTGTTTGTTGGGCTTGTGGATTGTACCCATTTTGCTTATGGTAAAACCCTTGTTTAGGTTTTTCCCCATTATGTGGTTTCTTTTCCCCATAAGCTGAAATAGCATTTAAAACATACTCATCTGCCCTCCTCCCAGCCTGTTTGACATTTGTTATCCCTTGATTAAGCAAGTGTGCTTTGAGATTAGGGGTACAATTATTTAGGAATTGCTCAAGGATTACAAGGTCCATTACTTGTTGCTTTGTAGCATTCCCTTGCTCATCCAACCACTTCCCCCCGTACTGATGCAACATTTTCCCCATATCTGAGTAAGACATATCACCTCCCTTCTTAAAGTTGCGTAGTTTCAGGCGAAAAGTTTCTGGAGTGATTCTGTACTCCTCGAGAACAGCTTTTTTGAATTCCTCAAAAGTCACTGCTTCGTTTTCTGCAAGCTTTAAGCTGTACACATCTCTTGCTTTCTCTGGGACTTTAGGTATCACCAAACTGATCCACGCATCTTGTGGAATCTTTTCTCGTTGAAATATTTGCTGGGCAGTTGTGAAAAAATTATCTATGCATTCGTTTTCTTTGTAGACGGGCAGGAGTGCTGAACAGTCTCTGATTAGTTGCCTCCTGTCTCTTTCTTGGGTGCTTCCCGAGGTGCCTAGTGGAGGAAGTTGAGGCGTCATTCCTAGGGATGCCTGTGTCTTCAGGAGTTCGATCTGGTGCTGTCTCTCCCGTTCTCTTTCCCTCTCTCGTTCTTGTCTCTCTCTCTCTTTTTCTTTTTGATTTATTTTTGCCATTCTGAGTTCATGGTCCATCTTCAGTCTGGCCATCTCGAGTTCAGAGTTTGAGCCTTGTCCCCCTGGCTGCTGGTCGTTTGGGAGAGGGTTTTGGGGGACATCCGGCAGTGCATTTCCATCTGCATTTGCATCTGCTGGTTGCACGATGCGTGGAGGGGAACCTGGTGGGGGGTTATTTGCTGCCACCGCCCCACTCCCGTCTGTTCCATTCGTGCTCATTTCAAAATCTCGGATCAGCTGTTTCAGCTGCTGCTTATTTTTTCCTTCTGTTTGAAGACCTCTTTTCTGGGCTTGCCTGCTCAGCTCGGATTTCCTCAGGTGATGAAAGTGCTTTGGTAGCCCAATTTTGACACTTTCCCTGGCCCGAAATTAAGATTAAAATAACAAACTTAACACACTCTGTTCAAGGATCTGCTAGTTTCCACCTTCTCAGAGCTGATTTCCCAACTCCTGGGGCTTTCAGACTCTGCCGGTTTGGGATTTACTCCCCTCAGAGGAGTCCAGTTTCCTGGGAAAGCTCCTCTACTGTCTACACATTGGTCCACAAGCTGAGCTTTACTCCTTACACGTTGGTCGCCACTGTCACGGGTTGGGGTTCAACACCCCCTACTTTACCGGGTTTGAGTGACTCAGTTTCCCTTGCGCACAGTCCTCTTGAATCAGTTTCTCTCACTGGCTAATTCAAGTCTGCCACAATGAAACTTCTTGTCACCCAAGCGCCCGATCCTTCCCGTTTACAGACTCTTTACTCTCTGGGTTCGCAAGAGCTTGAGGGCTCTTGTAGCTCACTTGTGTTCCAATATTAGACTCTAGACCACTTCTTCATAAAGTATGAAGTATATTTATTGTTTACATAAACACAAGATAGTTGATACAGAGTGGTAATAGAAATAAAAGGTAAACATAACGCATTCCTAACTTATACTGTTTTGTGTTCCTAAGTTATTCATCTTACCCTAGAACAAGTCCATAAGTTCTGGTTTTCTCAGCCATAAGGAACTGGCTGGGCTCTGGCTTCTTAGAGCGAAGCTGTGTCTCATTTCATCTTCCCCCAGCCTGCAGTGATCAGCTGGCTCTTTCGTATGTAGATGTGCAAGATGGGTCTTGCAGGAAATCTCCAAGCAGTCTCATTCCCCCTCTGGGATCTCTGTCCTTTTATCCTATTTGTCCCTCTTTGTCTGGGTTTTCCCGCCTCTAGGGAATGTGTCCCAGAGCATGTAGGCAACATGGAAGTTCATTAACATTTCCATAGGATGTCTAGCAACCCAGCTTTCAATCCACGTTCGATTATCTCTTGTAGTTTCTACAGACTTGTGACGTGTGAGAGGGTCAACCTGAGCTGTAATTTGAGTTCTACTGTTCTCAGAGTTGGCATTACAACATGTGGAACTTGTAACATTACATACTGTACATTTACAGTAACATTGCATCCATGTGAAACCCTTGGTATCACATATTTACCAAACATGTAGTCCCGTGTTACACGTATGTGACCCCCTGTTTCCCCGTGACACACTGGGTGACAGCCCTATTGTACCCCTGCCGCTGCATCTCCTGGGCGATGGCTTCATAGACCTGTCTGGTCTTGTAGCTGTGCATCAGGTTGTGCTGGACCCTTTCGGACCTCCACACATGTATAAAGTCCCTGATGTCCTTCCTTGACCAAGACTCCCCCTTTTGGGACCCGCGTGTGGGGGGCCGACTGACTTGGTGGCATGGGGCCCGCCCTGTGGATGTGGTATCCATGGTGATGGTCGTGTCTTGTTGGGGGTAGTGCATTAGGGGTTACTCTGGGTCCTACTGCCCCCCCATGCCCCTGAGGGGCCTGCCCTCCCCTCTCCCCCCTGGGGTGTCCTTCGGCTCACCTGGCTGTCTGTGGGACCCTCCTTGGCTGTCATCCCAGTGGTGCGGTGCTCCAATGTCTGGGAGCTGTTCTGCAGGAACGAGGGACCGGGTTATGCGGCTACTGCCTGCCCTGTGTTCCCTGGCTCATGGTGCCGAGCCTGGGGTGCGGCCCTCCCATCCCTGTGTGGCCCTCCCTGGGGTGCGGCCCTCCCATTCCCTCGCGCTCACCTCACTCTTGCTGCTGCTCCTCAGGCCATGCCTCTGGGATGTGCTGGGCTGGGGGTCTTTGATATGGGGGGTTGGTGCGGGCCCTCTGCCCTGTGTTGGGAGACGTGCGCTGTGTTGCGGCCTGGTGTGTTCCCCCGCTTTTCCCCTTCCAGGGCACCCCCCTTGTACCTCCCATCCACGCCCCCTATACCGGCGGCCTTGGACACCCCCCTCCTTGTGCCTTCTGCCTGGGCTCCCCCCCTGCACTGACTTGCCGGGGCTCTCCCCCCCCAGGAACTCCTGGGTCCCCGTGCTCACCTGGCCCCTTCCCACGTGTGGGGCAGCATCAGCTCCCTTGGCCTTCTCATTGGCTTTCCTGGTCACCATCGTGGGAGCCCGTGCATGCGTGCCATGGTTCTGCCCTCCTTTACGGGCTCTCAGCTGGACGTCCGGCATCGCCCCCCTGTGGGAGTGTCTGCGTGGTGGCACGTGCATGACCCATGGCACCGGTGCAGTGGGGATCCACTGGTCCGGTCCGCGTGAGTGTGGGTGGTTTTGCTTTTACACGGACACTCGGGTGTTGGACACCCATCTCCACCCATCTCCACCCATGGAGGGTGCTGGATTCTTCGTGGCTGCTCCGTGGGTGTTGGTGGGTGTTGGCTTGTGGGTCGGGCACATGCCCCCACCCAGTTGTGAACTTTTACACGAATGCTCTCCCACCCATCCAATGGGTGTTTCCGGGTGTTCGTGGGTGGGTGGCGTCCATGTAAAAGTGGCTATGGAAGCTCATAGCAGGCAGAGCAATATCAAAACTTAGTGGATTTCTCATTGTACAGTGGGCAAACAAGTTCTAGAAATACGCTGAACTTATATGCCATACAGACTTTGTCCTTGATTAAAAAATCACTTACTCTTGAGTTGTCCCAATGAAGTTCATATAACTTTGCTTTAAGTTAGTCTCACCTTTTCATAGAGCTTATGTAGGTGAATCCTGTAGGGCTTCCGTGAGATGACTCATGAGTAAGTGGTTTGTGACTAGTGGCCACAGTGTACACAGCTGGATGTCCTATGTTGTTTTTCTTTTTTCAAGTTTCCAGAGCGTACATTAGAAGAGAGGCTAAAAAGATGAAGGCTCTTCAGGTTAGGTAAGAGACAGCTAAGGAGAATGTGATAAAGGTTCATTAAATATGAGCAGTGTGAAGAAGTGAGAAGGGAGCTGTTTTTATCATTTCTTACAATACAAGAACTAGGAGACACTTGGTGAAAATTTTAGGCAGCAAGTTTAAGATGAATAGGAGGAAGTACTCTTTAATATAACATAATTGCTGGGATGTGGTGATCCCAGACCCTATTTTAAAAGCTGCTTGGCCTAACCAACTTTTAATATGTATACTTTTAATATGTTTTGCTGAAGAAATACAGGACCCCTTTGGAGACAGAAGATCAAGGAGGATCAGGCTATTATCCAGAAGCCTGACATACCACCAAACATTGTGTCCCCTCCTTGGATAGTCAAGGATGTAAAAACTGGTAAGGGAGGCCCTCTAGACTTCTGGCTCCACAGGCTAAATGTCCCTTTTATGTGGTTTGGTGTAGGGTTATCTAGGGGAGCAATGGATTGTAAGGTATTTAAACTCTGGCCTTTAAGCAGCTAGGTAAAGTTGTGTCTTTAAGTTACCCTCACTCTGTCACTTTGTCTTCTGACTAGATGTCATGGGATTGGGGGTCTCTACCACACTCTAGGCTGTCTTGACTCAGTTTCCCTGGCTTTCAGCTCTCACTGGACCAGCTCTCTCTCTGATTGAGCCTGCAACGGGTGAACCTTCTTGTTACCTTTTCAGACACAGAGTTTCCCAGCACAGACTCTTTCTCTCTAGGATTGTCTGTGTTTGTGAACACAGAATTAACCCCAAACTGTGTCCCGCCAATGTTAGAATTAGGAATTCCACTGGACCATATTAAGTTCAGCTAAAAGAAGTTTAATGAATAAATCATGAATAAGCATGCAGTACAAGATTATACTAGAGAGTGCAAAAATAAAAAAAACATAACCAATAATGCATTCCTATCTGTACTTGGATTCTCCTGATTTAGGTGTACCCTAATCAAAGTCCAAGGATATTCCAGTTCATGTCACAGCCAGCGGTGGAAAGCTTAGCTGGGTACCAGTCTTAGAGTTCCCAATAGTCCTTATTCCATAGGTTTTTTGGTGCAACTCTTCTCTGGCTGATAAGATGTGATGATACAGATGAAGCTCAACAAGCTCAAGCTCAACAAGATGATCTCTCCTTTGTCTTGTCTTCCCCCTTACATACCTTTCTAGAATTCTTTGTTTGATTTTCTCACCAGGTTACTCTGTGCTTTCAGTCACTTCCACAGGAAGAAATCCATCTGCAAACTGAATGGTCTATAGCTAGTCTGAAGAGGTATTAGGCCTTTTCTGATTACACACTCGCTCAAGGTCATGAACTTAGCAGATCTCCATTGCATGAAGTGAGTTTCCAGTTCTCAGCTTCCACATTACATACATATTTAATCTTTACCTGTACATATTTGTTAGACCTGTAGTCTACATGTAGCCCAGTATCTCCTCATCACACTAGACCAAACACTTGGCCAGTATTCTCTGTCAGTCCAAATAAACCTTACCAGTTTCTTCTGCAGAGAACTCCAATCATGTGTGTGTGTATGCATGTGTAAAACAGTGGGTTCCAGTCAGACTTACGGGCTCAAGCCCTTATCCCAAGCACCTGCCCATGGGCTGAAAGTCCAACAACAATTAACCTATAGAACTCATTGCGATAGGATGTTGTGAAGGTCCTCAACTGGTTCTCCTCCTACCTCTCTGACCACTCCGTCAATGTGTCTCTTGTCAACTCCACCTCCTTCTCCTTTACCCTCTCGGTTGGTGTTCTCCAAGGCTCTGTCCTTGGCCCTCTCCTCTTCTCTATCTATACCCTATTTCTAGGCAAACTCATTGCTTCCCATAGCTTCCAATATCACCTCTCTGCTGATGACACTCAACTCTATCTCTATACTCCCAGTGGCAGCTGGTGGGTCTCAAGGCTGGTGGGGTGCAGGGCAGGGCCAGAAGTGGGAGGGGCCAATGGTAGGAGTGGCCTGGCCAATGGTAGGCGGGGCAGCAGTGCACATGAAAACACAGAGTGAACAAAGCAAATCATCTTAAGTCAACAATATTATGTGAAGCCTTTAGCACACCACAAAAGCATCAGCATGGAGTTCCACTTATCCCTAAATCATGCTACAGAGTTTTGTTGCAATGTAAAAGGCATCTGCTGCAACCAGAGAGGGAACATTCATGCAAAGACTAGCCATTAGTGACCCAACATGTGGCATGGTGGCCTACTTGAAGCAGAAAAGCCTTGAAACTGACACTGCAAAGGGGTCATTTTAAGTGCAGCGAACATTCTAGCAAATATTAGAAACCCTTCCATCCATCCCTCTCCAAAAAGGCAGCACAGCCCTTCTGCACATGCAAACACAGATCAAGCAAAGCAAACCATCTCAAGCCAACAATATTATGTTAACTCTTTAGCACACCACAAAAGCAGCAGCATGAAGTTCCACCTGTCCCCCACAACATGCTATGCAGTTCTGTTGCTAACTAAACTTATCAGAATGGGATCAAACATTCATGCAAAGACTAGTCATTAGTGAAACAACATGTGGCATGGTGACCTTCTTGCAGCAGAAAAGCCTTGAAACTAGTACTGAAAAAGGGTCCATTTTAAATGCAGTGAACATTCCAGCAAAGATTAGAAACCCTTCCATCCATTCACTTCCAAACCCCCCCTCCCCCCCAAAACATAAAGCAGACAATTAGGGTGACAGGGTCTCACACAGGGTGAAAAACTAAAACAGCAAGGGCCAAGAAAATATTTTAAAGCATAGGAGATGAGGCAACACAGCCCTTCCAACTGGGCTCACAAAATTAGTAATTACCCCTGCCTGTAATGCATGGGGGTGAGGAGGGATTGAAGAGGAAAAAAGAAAGCACAAGCAAACAAACAGGGGATTTGTTTTTTCAAAACTTACCAGGTTTCTGAAAGGATGAGACCTCCTGATCACTCTAGTCTGATTCTGATAATCACCTTCTCTTGTTCTTTCCTCCAAACAAGGCAGTCAGGGGCTCCAAACAAGTCCCTGGCATCTCCCCTCTTGTAAAAAAAAGAAAGAGGGGGGAGCTCTCTCTCTCTCTTCCCCCTCCCCGCCAGTGAACCTAAGGAGGAAAGAAGAGTGAGCTCTTTCCCTCCCTCCTCCCACTCTGGTAGAGGAAGGGCCAGAGGGAGAAAAAGGAGACCTGACATGCCCCCTAGGCCTTGATTATTGGCTGGGTTCCTCCATAGGAACCCAGCCAAGGAGCACATGGTACCTCCCCCGCTACCTCCCCAATCCCCCAGAAAGCAGTGCTTTTCTGAGCCGATCCCGAGCGCATGCTTCCTGAGGGCTTGGGAAGATCCTCTAAGTCCCCGCCTCCCTGGCCAGTGAGTGGAAAACTAGAGGGAGGGGGGAGCATCAGCAGAAGGAGGATGTTTGTCTCCTCCCCCTCCTTCCCTTGCAGAGTTCTTTCCCTTCAGGCTTTATTCACATATGACTCATTGGTCTCAGGAGGAGAGTTAAAAATGTAAACAAAGCCTTCAGACAAGCAGGAAAACTGACAGCGCTGCCACTGGATCAGCTGAAGAGCAGTTTCTGGCTCCCCAGAAAGCATGGGGGGGATCCCTGAAGGGCTGGGGGGGCATTTGTCCCAATGCCTTGGGGGAGGGGCCACCACTGTCTACTCCCTCTCTCTACCCATCTGTTCAAGCTTGCCTCACCAGCTGTCTCTCTGATATCTCTACCTGGATGTCTCAACGTCAACTCAAACTCAACATGGCTAAAACTGAACTCCTTATCTTCCCCCACATCCTTCCTCTCCCTCCTCCCTGTTGTTCCTTATCGACGGGGTCACCATCCTTCCCGTCTCCCAAGCCCATATCTTAGGTTTCATCTTTGACTCACCCCTTTCTTTTAAACCCTACATCGACTCTGTTGCCAAATCCTGTCGCTTCTCCCTCCATAACATTGCTAAGATTTGCCCTTTTCTCTCTGTCTCCTCTGCCAAAACCCTTGTTCATGCCCTGGTCATCTCTCGCCTCAATTACTGTAACTGCAGCCTCCTTCTCACTGGCCTCCCCTGCTCTCACCTTTCTCCCCTTATCCCTGTCCAAAACTCTGCTGCCAGGGTCATCCACCTCACCAGTCGCTTCACCACATGCAGCCGCTCCTCTCTTCACTGGCTCCCCCTTCCTGAATGAATCCTGCACAAGCCCTAGTCTTCACCTATAAAGCTCTTCACAACCTTGCTCCCCCTAACTCTCTGCGTTAATTTCCCTCCGCACTCTAGTCTGTGAACTCCGTTCCTCCTCTGTCCCCTCTCTTGCCCTGCCATGCCTCCCCTGCTCCCCTAACTACTTTTGTCTCTTCTCCCTAGCTTCCCCCCATGCCTGGAACTTCCTCCCTGCCTATTTCCACCTCACCCCCTCCCTTTGTACCTTCAAATCCCTCCTCAAGACCGACCTCTTCCGCTCTGCCCTCCCTGACTCCTCGCTCCCCTCTCCTAACTCCTGCTGATACCCTCCATCCAGTACAATCTATTACCTGAGGTCTGTGTACTCATATCCTCACCACATGGACCAGCCAGTCATCATTCTCGATGTAACCAAGCAAAGCATGTGCACCTGAGATCTTGCATTTTTGTGAATGTTACACTGTCTCGTCTCTTCCTCTGTTCCCCTTCCTTTGTCTCCTCCCCTCCCCGTCTCTCATATTGTAAGCCCTAGGGCAGGGACCGTGTCTATTCCATTACTTTGTAACATGCCAGGTACATTGCTGGCACTATTTAAATGCTTGCTAATAATAATAATAATAATAATAATAATAAATAAAATGGCTGTGCCTTTGCCAGGAGCCAAAAGCAGGTGGCTATGGATCCCCCACTGCCCAATCCCAGTGCAACCACTCCCGATCCCACTGTGGAAGCCTCAACTAGGGCTAGGTGCCTCCAAAGGGACAGGTAGAGGAAGAAATAAAGGATTTGTTTTAAATTATGTAAAAAATAATGTAGAGTTACTATTTCTTTAAAAATTCTTTAAAAGTTATTTATTTGTTATATAAAGTTATTTACATTTTCATAATCCATGGTTTCAATACTTCTTTTGGAAAAGTTTGAGAGGGGGGAAGAATGGTGGTATGATGGGCATAGCTATAATCTGCTTTGGGGTTGGAACAGAGTCGGTGGGTGTCCAGGGCTTGGGTAGTCTGCTGGCCATGCACTTATATGTGAGGGCAGGAGGCACATGGGAGGCATGGAGAATGGTGATATGACATAGTGATAACCCACTTTAGGGGTTTGGGGTTGGAAGCACTTGCAGTTGTGGAAGGGGGGGGGCATAGTAGCTGTCAGCATGCCTGTGCCTCTCTGCCTCCTATTACCATTCCCAGACCTGGCTAGCCTGAGAATGTCAATAGGAAAATGCAGAGTTTTCAGACCAACAGTCAGTTAGCCTGCAAATGCCAAAAGGGAATGCACAGGAAAAGGAAAGGGTGGGAAATAGCATGGAAGCTAGGAGGGAAAGTACGTCATCCTGGTGAAGGAGGAAGGGGGGCCGGATGGGCTAGAGCAAAAAACAGTGACACACAGGAAACATTTTAAAGGCTTTATTGATAACACAAAAAGAACTGTCATTAAATTAAACTGTCTTTAAACTGTCACTGATGATGGCTGCTTGTTTTAGCATGATGGTTGATGTGCCAGCATGAGATGTCCCAGATCTCTCAGGCTATGCGCTGCCCTACTTTGTTCAGTTGGTCCTGGAACAGGGGCACTCACTGCAATGCTACCCCGCCAGTCTCATACATGCTGTGGAGAACATCAGCAGCACTTGTTATCAAGGCAGCAGTTTCCAGTTGAAAATCAATCCTAGCAGTATTTGATCTCCAATGATGTTTTAAAAGCCCTAAAGCCCTCTCTACAACAGAATGTCTGGCACTGACCTGTCAATTAAAGTAATGTTGCTCTGGAGTGTGGGCAATGCTGTAAGCCTTCAAAAGATATGGTTTCAGTGAGTAGGCAGGGTCCCCCAAAACAAATGTTTTGCTGCCCATTGGTGTCCATTGATATTCATACAATGAGTGTGAGGAGTAATAATACCACAGAAAGTTATTTGCCACAGGTTGTTTGCTGTGGGTGCTGTGGCTGCCCGGCGTATGGGGCCCAGAGAAGTTGCGGGGTGACAGATACCCTGGCCTTTGCAGACATTTGGGTGAGGCCTGATGTGCAGAGACAACTGTCAGATCCATCCTCTGAGGAAGTCTATGTGCTCATAGGGTGACACATGTACACAATGTGGGTTCTATCTATGCATGATGGAGTGCAGACACTGCAACCCTGCTGCAGTTCCAAATTCAGTAGAATGAAAGAGTGAGAGCCCCAGACAAAATGAGAGAGTGGAATGTACTTGAGGTGCTTGAGACCATTACTTTTCTGGATGTTTGTGCACTGCCAAAAGTAAGGATGTCACTGGACCTTCCCTTCTGTTTTCCATCATCACTGCCCTGATGACAGTGAGAGGCTGAGCCGCTGGGAGTGCCTCGATCAGATGATGGAACTTAATCTCTTGGGGGAAACCAATCACTTGCAGTTTAGGGAAGGTGAACCAGCTGACAGAGAACTTCTTGCCCTATATGAGATTTGGTCAAGCAGAGCAGTGCAGAGCACCCTGGTGAGTTGGAATGTTTCCAACTCCAACTGTTTAGTAATGAAGATGCCAGAGAGGGGATACAAGAAGTGCATATTTGACTGGGGTTTTTATTTGAACCAAGAGGGATTTCCAACACCCGGTGAGTGAGACCCTAATAAAACTGTGTGCTGCTGTGGTGCCTGTATATCACTGTCAGTTGTGAATGTAAGAAACTGGTTAGACAACATGCAAAGGCTGATTGCTTTTGATTTCAGTTTTTACTTTCAATTTTCACAATAGGCACTCAATAGAGCATGCAAGTTACTCAATAAACTCAGTATTATGTGCATAGCTAAAGGTTATTTTCAGCCACCAAGAACTGGCAGGTATAAACTGAGGTATGAACCTCCATGGATGGGTGGGGATAACTGGAGTGCTAACTGGAGCATAATAGCACCCCCTCGAGGCATAATAGCTCAGGGCTATTATACCTGCTTAACTTAGCACCCTAACACCCCAGAGCTGGGTTGGCTTCTTTTTCCCCATGGTTTTCCATGACTGTGAGTGATGACAGGGGGTGGGATACTGGGTTACGGGAAGGGGGGCATTGGTGGGCGGAATGCAGTAAGGAAGAATGCCTGCCCATGTATTAGGTACACCACACTAAACTTATGCATGGGGGGAGCCTGAATGCATTCAGGGGCTGCCTGTTTATTAGGTCGACATACTAAACATGTGAGCAGAGGCTGCATGGAGGCTCCAGCATGCTGTCATCTCATTTGTTAACACCCTAAATTGGTTTAAAAGGAAGCCATGTCTCTTAGAGGTGTGCACCAGGGACCCATATCATTATTTGTTTTCATTACTGAAATCTTTCATTTTCGTTTTCATAAATATCAAAATTTCATTTTTGCTTTTGTTTTCAATTTCCATTTGTTTCAATGGAAAACACATTTTTGCCTGTAGGCTTTTTGTTTTTCATTATATTTGGATGAAACATGGAGGAATTGTACTACAATAGAAGGCATTATGTGTACCAAATGTCAGAAGGATTGGATAAAGGAATCTGATTTTATAAGCAGTTGAATTTATGTTATTTTGCAAAAAACTGCATATACATTTCTGGCTGTAACTTCTTTGTCTCCCATATAATGTGGATGAAACCTAGTAAGTTTATACCCCTCCAGAAGTTGCCTAACTATGCCAAATTTCAGAAGGATTGGATAAAGGGTCCTGGTGGTATAAGCAATTAGCTTATAAATGTATGTCTGACTGTAACATCTTTGTAGTCCAACCAGTATAAGAACATAAGAACGTATGAAGTGCCATCCTGGGTCAGACCAATGGTCCATCTAGCCCAGCTTTTCTTGTATTTGACAGTGGCCAATCATGGTGGCTTAGGAGAAGCACCCAACAGGTCATAATGGGGAAATCCATTCCCTGTTGTTTCCCCCCAGCTCCCATCATGTTCCCTGATCCTGTTTGGCTAATAACTGCTAATGGACCTATCTTCCAGAAACTTGTCCAAAACTCATTTAAACTCAGCTGTATTACTGGCCCTTACCACAGCCTCTGGTAGTAGATTCCACAACTCCATTATATGCTGAGTGAAAAAATATTTTCTTTTATTTGTTTTAAACTTGTCACCCATGAGTTTCATGGAGTGTCCCCTAGTTCTAGTACTAACTGAGAGGGTAAATAACTGTTCCTTGTTTATTAGTTCCACACCACTCATGATTTTATAGACCTCTATCATATCTCCTCTCAGTTGTCTCTTCTCCAAGCTGAAGAGCCTCAACCTACCAAGCCTCTCCTCATACGGGAGCCCTTCCATGCCCTTGATCATTTTTGTTGCCCTTCTCT
>QEPC01009972.1:585429-630339 GCA_003113815.1 Sphenodon punctatus | reverse complement strand
AAGCGCACTGAACGTTAGTAGGGGTGATCCCTGGGGGGGGTGGGGGTGTTAAACACCCCCCCCAGGGATCGGGTCATACTTACCGGCGGCTGCGGGGACGCCGCGGCCGCTGGTGCTGGGGGGTGGGCTCGCCTCGCCTCGCCTCTGGGTCTTACTCTTTTCTTTTTTAAAACAAAAATCCAGGCTGGGCAGGGTGGGTGGGGGGTGTCCCCCCTTCCACCCGTGCAGCCTGGACTCGGGGAGGGTTTTTAAAAAAAAAACTTTTTTGCTGGGGCTTTAAGTTTTTTACATTGCAGCCATTTTTAAATGGCTGCAATGTAAAAAAATCCGGTACCCCAGAATCCGGTACCCGGTCTGGATTACCGGGTCGAATCTGATAATGCCGGTACGCCCAGTACCGGCATTATCGGATACCGGATTCTACCGGTTTCCCACCCCTAGTATAGAGGCATTATGTCATCCTCAGTTTTATTCTCTATCCCCTTCTGAATCATTCCTAACATTGTTTGCTTTTTTGACTGCTACTGAGCACTGCACTGTGGATTTCATTGTATTGTCCATAACCACTCCCAGATTCTTTTCCTGAGTGGTAACTCCTATAAGAACATGAGATTTTATATTTGGCAGGGCAGTATATCACAAATTCAGGATCATCTTTGTCAAATATTGGAAAGATGTGATAAAGGTTCACAATTTTATAAGCCTGCACAGCATATGCAGAGAATGAGCCTATGCCAGGGATTCTCTTACATGTCACTGTGGTACAAGATCTGTTTGTGATGCCAGTTGGCCATCAGAAATGTCAACCAAATATCCTCATTCTGTGCTGTGTCCATCCCAACTTCTCTCTCTCACTTGTTACTGGGAAGTTGGAAGCATCTGTTTAGGAAAGAGCCAATAGAGATTCTCTTATGTCCTCTGTCACAGTGCTGCAGGATGTGATTGTGATGATACTTGGCCAGCCTGGATGTATAAACCATGTATCCTGATTGCTGGGATGCTATCCCCAAAGTTCCAGTTATGTCCCTTCTATGCCTGCCTCAGGGCCGCTCCCTATGCCTACCTTGAAGCCACTATCGATTGGTCCTGTAAAGCTGGAAGCATGCAGTAATTGTCCAGTGAATGTGTCTGTCAGCCTGTTGGGTTTCTCCACATCCTCCCTCCTACAGCTTCCCTCCAACTACCATGCCAGGTGCCTGCCTCTGACTGACACTGCATGTGCTGCTATTTATCTGAATAATGGTCTTCAAGGGGACCATTTCAATTGCTTATAAAATGGGTTCCTTTATCAAATTATCCTTTGGTTTGGCAGCAATAACAGAGAAGGTTTAGGATACATTCCTGCCAAATATCTTGTAAACAGGATGGAATATAAAAATGTTACAGCTGGAAATACATTTTCAAGTTAATGTCTTATAATATCAGGACCCTTTATCCAATATTTCCAAACTTTGGCATGTTTGGTAATCTTGGGGAGGGACATAATATTTACAGGTTTCATGCAAATCAGATGGAAGATAAAGAAGTTGTATCCAGGAATGTGTATGCAGCTTTTCTTAACATCACAATATTCAATTGCCTATAAAATTAGTTCCCTTTAGCCAAACTTTCTTAAATTTGGGCAACCTAGTGCCCTCCATTGGGGGTACATTCTGCCCAAGTTTAATCAGATTTGGATACAAAATAAAAAAGCTATAGTGAGAAACACATTTTTCAGTATTTTCCCATTATTTAAAAAACAAAAAATTGTTGTTTTTGTTTTCATTATTATTTTTAGTTTTTATTGCAATAACAGAAATGAAAACAAAATTTTTCATTTTCATCATAATAATGAAAACAAATTTCACACCCCTAATATCTCTACCATTTCATGTATTGATTTGAAATTGTGGATCTCTAGTTCCCTTTGGGTCTCATGCCCCCTTTACCATGGGTAAAACCAGATGTGTGGATTGACCCCATGTGTAGGTAAAATCAGTCCAGGCATACCTCCCAACAGTCCCTACTTAGGAGGAACAGCCCTTTTTGGAGTACTGAATCCCCTTGTTCCTTGTTCAGGGGGTCACAGTCTCTCTTCAAGTCCCAGGCATCTCCAGGGCCAGCCTTAGATTCTGGGAGTCTAGAGTGAAAATAAAATGCAGGCGCCCCATGGTCCCAACCTCTGTAGCCCCACCCCTTTTGCCCCTTTATGCAAAGCTCAACTTCCCCACCCTAGTAGGTGAGGGGAATGGAGCGGGGCTAGGCCCCCCCACACAAAGCAGTCTCAGGAAGGGAGAGGGCTGCTCAGAAACAGCCTGTCCTGGGGTCTTAGAAGCACTGGTCCTAAGGCTACCAGGTCTGGCCTGCTAGTCATGGGGCTCAGACCATGTTCCCTTTCGGTCCCTATTTAAGGACTGACCTGGGCACCTATTTCCTGATTGTCTTCCAGGAAAAGCAATGGGTAGATGATGGAATAACAAGAAACTAAGTGCAATGATAAGCAGGACAACTTTGATTACTCTTTATGCACATAGAATTTGGAGAAGTGCGTGTGTAAGTAAGAGAGGGGGAAGAACTTATTCACTGACGGCTGGAGCTTATTGGCAGAGAGGGCAGGGCTTGTCTGTCTTTGGTTGCTCAGAATGTTTGGAGGTATGGCCCATGGGATCAAAAGTTATAAAAGAGTATAGGCAGATACATGCACATGCCCAGTGATACCATAAGCCTTCTTTCCATACAAAATCTGGTTAAAAACCCATACAGTGGTCCAGGAACTCACTTGGTGTTTCCAGATTAAGGATAAACACTTGCAAATACATCCCAAGCTGAAACTGATTACATCATCCTGCAGAGCAGTACATTTGTTGGTAACAACAGGTTTTAGCATATAACATTGGGAAGCAGTTATCAGCAACCTATTTTAGCAAACTTTGTAACAATACATTTTCTATAAATCCATTTGACAACAGGTACAAAATGTGCTTCATATGAAATTCATTGTGCTTTCCATGACTTGTTATAAATAAAGTGACAGATAAGAAACAACAACATTACATCATCCTGTTAATAAGTCAAACAGCTGTATAACTGTCCAATCCAGAAGAATCCAGGCTTTGTAGGGTTTGGCACTTGCTACATGGAACTACTTCCTTCAAAAATACACCAGTCAGTCAGTTTATTCAGTACATTCAGCCTTTCATACAATCAAAACATAAATGCAGATATTAAATAACAAACATCAATGTCATTTGAAAATAATAACTTCCACTGACAGAAAACTAAAAAAGCAAATGTAACTGTTGCTTTTGTAACCTGCAAATATTTTGGTACTAGTAGGGTTTCCAATTTTTGTACTGCGGGAAGGAAATTTTTCCCTGCTAAAACAAAGGGGTAATCCTAATCCATTTGAATCTGAGTTCCGTGTAGAGGAGGCAGGAGAGAAGGACATGAACCAACTCCTCCACCTCATACAGATCACAAGGGCATAAGCGGTGAGTATAAGGTATCTCAGCAAAACATCCTCTTAAAATGATGGAGTCAAACAATTGGAACCATAGCAGAGTAAAGGCTCTGCGCAAATGTATATTAGAGATTTGCTCCAAATAAGGTTTGATAATAAAAGACGTCTTGAGATTTGAGAACCAAGGTTCAATCAGCTGTGTAGAGGTATTAACAGTGTCTTCCTGACAAGCTATATTCAGCACCCTTTGCTTAATTAAGCTGATCAAAAGTTCTGATGAGATTAATGCAAAGTAGAGTGCAGAAAATCCAAGTTTTGAGAGTAAAGAGCAGATTGATTTAAGCCACAGATATTTCTTACTCCTAGCGTGGCCAGCCTGTTTCATTAAACAAAGGTAGGGTACTTTAAAATACATGATTTCCAGGGGTCTCACTCATGATTTCTGAATGTTTGGAGTTGGCAGCCCTCTCTAGACTGAAGCCGCTTGCACACGAGATTGGAAGGGGGAGGGACTGGCGTGAGCTGAAGTAGCACAGGGGGACGTGTGGGAAGCTCCACTCGTGTGCAGGGTTTTAGCCCATTTCTGGTGCAATTTCTGTCACGGATTACAGGGCTCAAAATCCAGTCCTGTAATCCATGAGTGAAATTGCATTAGAAACAGGCCCAAACCCCTGCAAGCACGAGCAGATTCCTGCAATTCCCTCTTGTGCTATTTCAGCTGATGCCACTCTCCCCCTTCCTGTCTCATGTGTAAGCAGCCTGAGAGAGTTTAAAATCGGGGAACTTCTGGCCCTTGTGCCAAATCTGTCCTGTGGTTGTTTTTTATTTGACCCCTTTCCAATTCCCCAACCTGGCACATAGTTCTAGTCTCTTCCCTCAATATCTGTAAGACTGAGTCCAGGAAAAGGAAGTAAAGATGAAAGCATACACTCCAGAATAGGGGGTGGGTCCATGGTATAGATCCAATGATCTAGGACCTTTCCTTCCTATCCCCATCTTGCACATACTCCTTTGACATCCTCAGCCTCAACTCAGGTCTGGACCACGGAGTTGTATTAATTGTCAAAGTTACCAGTTGGAGGGAAAAGTTTCCGCCCTGGCCACTAACGTGAATTGTTCCTCTTGGGGTGGCTTTAGTGAGAAGGGAATTTGTGGAAATTAATGCTGACCCAAGCTACTACTGCTGTTTCATGCATGGAACCCACAGAGGTTTTCAGGGGACAGTACCACAAACTACCATCCCATCTGCCCAGAACATTCATGTTGCAATGTGGATGGACTTCTGAATTGGTTGGAGGATGTTGGAGAGGTAACAACATCCCTACCTACCAACACCTGAAGGCTCTCTTATTTATTTAGACTCACCACGTGCAAATTATTTACTCATGAGTAGTCCCACTGATTTGAGCGTTGTGATCTGAGAGTTATAAAGTAAAACAAAAAAGCACTCAACTATGGAATCCCTTAGCAATGAATAAATAACAAACAAACAAATAAATAAATTTCCCCATTAAACAATACATTAAATGGATTTCTCCAGCATTTCCCCAACCAGGTCAGACCTGCCTCAGCAGGATTACCTCCACTCCAGCAAGCAGCAATGGGTGGGGGAAAGTGAGGTATTAATATGGCTGTTTTTACACGGATAGGGGTGGGTGGGAGGATGGGTGTTCTGGCACGGTGGGTGGGTGTCCTTTTACACGGACACACACCCACCTCGACCCATGGGGCCTCCTCTGGTTTTCCGGATGGCCCCATGGGTCGAGATGGGTGGATGATGGGTGGAGCTGGGTGTGCACCGGGAGCGTGCATGCACAAACACCCACTGCCCATGGTGTTTGCATGGACAAACACCCGGTGCACATCCATCCTCCACCCCACCCACTGCTGGCCCGTTTCCATGGACGGCCCCCCCACTGCACACCCACTGAACACCCAGCAGTGGGTGGGGACGTCCATGTGAAAACAGCCAATAGGTGTGCAGAAGGCACTCCTTTCGTTTTCATTTGACGAAAACTATTTGTTTTAGGGATTTCAATGAAAACTATTAGTTTTCATATTTTTTTTCATTTACTAAAATATTTTTAAAAATCACTGCACATGCACAAAATGACTGCTGGACCATTCTGCACATGTGTGCCCTTTTTCAAATAGGTGGTGGCAGCATCATCACCATTTTAAAAATGGCAGCCTGTCTGCATGCACAAAATGGCCACTGCACATGTGCAGGCTGGCTGCTCTTTTCCAAAATGGTGGTGAAGCTGCCAGCACCATTTTGGAAAAGGGCGTGTATGTGCAGAACAGTCTGATGGACATTTTGTGCATACGCGGTGATTTTAAAAAAATTATTTAAAATAAATAAATAATGGTCACTGAGACCGTTCTGCGCATGTGCCCCCTTTTCTAAAATGGTGCCCGCAGTGTCGCTGCCATTTTGCAAAAGGGAAGCCAGTCTGCACATGTGCAGACTGGTTCCCCTTTTCTGGTGGCCATTTGGCGCATGCACTGTTGTTTTTAAAAAATAATTTTTAATTTTTAAAAACAAAAATAAAAGAACAATTGTTTGCTTATTCATTTGTTTTCTTCTCCGTAGTTATGAAAATGAATGGGGCTCCATTCATTTTCATAACTGATACAAATGATACAAATTGCACTCCTGTAGATGTTAGTAGGTATGCAGCAGCCAGATTCCATTAGAGCATCCCCAGCTGTGCTCTCGCTACAACTTACAAACAAGAAAAGACTCCCAACGTCTTGTGTCAAAAGTTTAATAACAAACAGAAAACAAAGACAAACAGTTCTCTTCAAGTTGAGGAGAGGAATCAATTGCAGGTTAAAGTAGGATTGGCCTTTTAATGCTGTCCCTGGCATACGTCTGATCCTGTAGAGAATTAACGGCAGAAAATGAACTGTGGATAGTAATAATGAAGTGCTTTTGCCATCTACTGGACATGCTAAGTATTAAACAGGACACAACTTTGCTATTTTGTAAATGAACGATTGACCTTTCACGTAGCTTTCTCACAGAAGGGTATTGAAAAATGCCTAAGTCCCGTAGGGAGAGTGCATGGACTTGCTTTGGAGAGAACTCTAATGCAATTTCTAATTCCACAGAGAAATTATACTTCATTCCATCCCATTTAGAGAGAATGTGAACTCGCTCTAGAACAGGATTGGGGAACTGTATCCCTCCCGCCACAGGAGGCGGAAGAAGTTATTGGGGGAGAAGCTGGCTGCAGCCTGCTGCTCAACCAGGAAAGCGCGGGGTCCCAGCTGGCCGCAGGGCCATGTGCAGTCACACATGTGGCACATGCCTGGGGCCGGCCCTGCCTGCCAGCATCCTTCCTGTCAGCCACCTTGAAGTACAAGCTTCATAGGAGTTACCATCTCCTAGGTCAGGGATCTCGGACTGCCACAGATCCATTCCCTGTACTTGAAAGCCTGACCTTTTCTCCTTCCCCCTGAGCTCACTCTTTCAGAGCTTGAAGTCAGAGATTGGATTCATGGGCCAGATCCAGAAATTGGAAAGGGGCCAAATAAAAACCCCGTGGGTCAGAGCTCCCCGCATCCTTTCTGGCCCTTTTTACATGGGCCATGGCTGCGCTGGGGGTGGGTGTGCATGCTGCAATATGGGCAGCGCGTGGGTGTCCATGCACATGGGCACACCCCCACACATGGAGCAACCTCCATTTCCCCGGTTACTCCATGCATGGGGATGCATGGGGGATGAGTGGGGATGCGTGTTTCATGGGAGCGCATATGAACTCTCACTCATTGGCCGTGGAATTTGCACGTGAGGGTATCACTCATGCCCATGCACATCCATTGCGTGGGCATGAGTGGTACCGTCTCATGTAAAAACGGCCTCTGAAGGAATTCCAAATGTGCATCTCAGAAAGAAACATTCAGAGTTGAATTTATCCACCTCTTTTTGGGTTATACACAGATGTAGACTATGTAGATTTTAGTTAAAACAGGCAGGATTATTAGTCTGGCTATTTTAAAAAGCTTTTCTTTATTTCATTACTTTAATTTTTGAAAAATCTTGGCCGAATCTCTGTACTTTTTGTTCTTCAGGCCAGAAAGCTGCCCTAGCAGAGTGATTGTGGATTCCCCTTGCACAAAAAAACTACTGAATAGCAAAACCTCTTGCATCCACTCCAGACACCTATTCTTGATTGGAAGGCAGCATGCTAGGTACTACCAGAAGCAACAAGTCAGTGAAAATGGAAAGCCCCGGTGTGCAGCAATCCTAAGGGTTTCAGATGGCACAGTTTAGAGCAAGCCTAGGGCTGTCTAATGTTCTCCAAGGAGCTGGCTGAACACTGCCTTCAGTCTAGGAGGGGAAGTGGGCTGGAGGCACAAAACGGTCTCCATCCACAGTGTTTGTCTTGCAGAGTTCAGGCATAGCCAAGGCTCCAGCAAGGATGGCCTTAGGATTTCCGGGGCCCAGGACAAAGATAAAATGCAGAACCCCAGGTGGCTAATGCCCACAAGTGATGTGGGGCCCTAGAGGTGGTTGTGTTTTGGGCCCCACACCCTGCCCCTGTGAAAACAGGGGCCACTACAGGGTCTCTGGAAGTAGAGAAAACAGCAGGCCCTGGCGCAGTTGCCCTGTGGTAAGGCCGGCTCTGGGCTCGAGTGCCCTTCAGAATCACACCAGTCACAGGTAATTGTGAGAGTTTGCCTTTCTTTTTCTACTAAACACTCACTGTAGCAATCACTTGAGTCACACTGATTAATAATGATAAAATATCAGCTCTTTAATCCAAAATGAACATTCCCTGAAGTATCTTACAATGCAACTAATAACAAAACCTCTTGAATAATTTCTGGTAATGAGGTAGGTGTAACAATGAGCTGAGGCGACTCAGGTAGAGTTAACTCAAACAGGATCTTTAGTAGGCCTGCTCTGCATGCTAGCACTCGCAGGTGCTGCTTCCTAGCTGCCTGCTTGAATCTAACTGCCGGTCCCACCCTGCTCTCTGCACGTGGCTTGGCCCCTTCCTGTGGCTTCTCCCTGGGCCGTAACGAGTCCCACTATAACTGTAGGAACATAAAGTGATCAGACTTCCTGCTTTCGGCGGGACGATGATGCCTTGAGCTGTCCACTCACACTGCCTCTGGAGGCCAGGTCAGACTATTTAAATGTTCTGCCTCCAGGTAGCATGAGAGCTGAACACAGGGTGATTTCAGACGTGACAGGGCGCCTATTGGCCCCATCACGGAATCACCATTTGCTTCCCTGCCGGAATAAAAATGTCATGTCCAACAGACGTGCTGGCTCATTCCGGTGGGGAATCGGGGGTGGAGACTGCGCGGTGCGGCGCAACGTGCGGCCGCACAGCCCCGTCCCCCATGCTCCCCCAGCCGCCCGCCCTCCTGGAGATGGGCGGGCGCAGCGGCTGGATCTGACCTGGGGTCTGGGCCACGATCCGGAATCAGTGGCGGTAACAGACGTTACCATCCGCCAATTCCGGGTCGTGGTTCAATTAACCACACTTTCGGGGATGGTGCCCGGACCATCCTCGAAAGCGTGGTTATTTTGCTCACCGCCGGTGGTTCACTGTGGTGAACATCTGGCGGCGAGCAACCAGACGTTATGGGACCATCCACCACCACGGGGGATTCACCGTGGTTGAGTGTGGTAACGTAATGTCTGAAAATACCCACAGTGTCCAGGCAGCAGTAGAGAGTCAGGGTGAAAATAAAATAAAATGCGGGACCCCTGGTGGCTCCACCCACTTAGGGGCACCCTCCATGGGGCCCTACAGGAGGTTATTTAGTGGGAGGGAATGAAAAGAGGGGCCACTGTAGGGCCTCAGAAAGAAAGAGACCCAGGGAGGTTATTCTTGGCTGTCCTGTGGTAATGCTGGCCCTGGGAACAAGGCCCTGCAGCATGAGAGTGCCAGGATCCTGCTTGCTGCCTCTACTGCTTGTATGGGTGTGTACACAACCTAATTCTTTGCTTTTTTTCCTTTTCATTTATTCCCCCCCTCAGCCTAGTCTCAAAGGCTGTTTTCACACAAACGTGCCCCCCCCCCACGCACACATGTGTGGGTAGCACGCCCGTGGAAACGCCATAGTGGGTGCGTGGGGATGGGTGGGCACCCATGGGAACATCGCAGGCAGTGGGTGGGGGTGCATGCACCTTTCCGTGCTCCACCCATCACCCACACACGGAGCAACCGGCGCCAATGCCAGTTGCTCCATGCATGGAGATGGGTGGAGGTGGGTGGGAGTCTATGGGAATGCACCCCCATGCACCGTCCCACCTGCCACACCACCCACACCTGTGTAAAAAGGGCCAAAGTTAGGCATTGGGCAATTTTAAATGTGCACAATTTATTTATCTATAAATATTACATATGACTTACAGAGCGCTTACAGTGTTGAAAGTGCTTTACAACCCTTGCCTTATAAAGCGCATTGTGTATTCTCATCTAATCACAGCCACTCTGTTAGGCAGGCTATTAATTATTATTCACATTTGTGAGTTCATGGTTAAGGCAGGATTTAAATTCTGGTCTCGAAGGTTCAAATTCAACAACTTATCCACTAGGTTTCACTGGCTGTCATAATTTGTAGAAATTATGTTAATTCAGGTGGCTCAATTTGATGTTAACTTATATATATATTTATGTTAATTTATACACATGCAAACTGGAGTAAAGGAGGCAGAGCATGAGGTGTCTCACTTTGTGGTTTTCAAAATCTCATCACTTCAAAGGACTTTGGTCTTACTTATTTTTAGGCTTCCTCTGACCTGTTAGAAAGCTGGTTTGAGACTCATGTGAGCTCCAGGCAGTCCCTAAAATGTGGGACCCTCCGTCCTTCCACCTGCTGGTTTGGGGGTCTGTTCTTTCACTACCCTTTAGATACTAGAACTGCAGATATGATTTAACTTTGATATGCAGATAAAACTTCCTTACGTTCCACTGCTCTGTAGATAGGATCCTACTTAACCTAATGATCCTTACTAGGACCTGGGGCATTGCCCCTTCTGCACCCCCATTTTGACTAGTTCAGCCTATTTTTCTATTTAAAGAAAAAAAAGTTCTAAAAAGTAAGGGCTGGACTCCTTGTTTGAAAAATTACAAAAAAATTTTAAAGAAAGTTTTCCCTATAAGAGAATTTTAGTACAGAAAAATATTTTGGGCCTGATTTTTCATTCACACAAGTTTGAATTGGAAAACCACAGCATTGACCTGAGTTGATACAAGTCAATATTGTTTTTATTTTTTTAAAAAAAAGAAAAGTAAAGAAAAAGGGGGAAAAAAAGAAAAGAAAGAATTGGGATCAAGGAACTGAAATCTTTATTCCTCTGCAAAAAGCTGAGGAAAGAGACAAAAAAGTCCACAGGAGGGAGCCTCTCTCCTACTGAGTTTTTGTATCAGACATGCTGAAATTTGCCAATCAACATTTGCTTTAATTGAAAAACATCTTTTTCTTTAAAACAAAACAAAACTTGGAGTGTGTGAAAAGTTGCAGTCAAAAATTCTCAAAATTTTAGTCAAAGGTTTTTGAAAATGTTTAGTGGAACAACAAAAAAAATAAAAAAAATAAATTCCATTTTAGACACTAGAAAATGAAAATATTTCCAAACTATTTTCTAACCAATAAAAACATTTTCATCAGCTCCACTTATAACAGAGCCTCAAGAACTTATATGCTAGTAACCCTCACATTTTCCTCAAGGTAAAACAAGCAGAATTTGTAAAGGATAAAGATCTATTAATACGTATAAGTACATACTTTAGACAACACTTAATTATATGATGAATTCAGCCTTCCCTCATGACCACTACTGCTGATGTATTTATGATATGATTTAATTTTTTCATAATGTATGATTTGCAGGTCAATATTAATCTACTAGTTTATGCAACCACATTTCAGCTTATGAGCTGTTTGCAAATTGTTCACTTAGATTATTTGCTCTCTATTTATTACTCATGGTATGTGTTTGTCACCTAGATTATATGAGATGACCTCTGCTTTGGGTGGGTAACAAACTTCTTAAGCAGGAGAATACAAATAGTTATGATGAACAATAAATACTGTATTTTGTTCCCACATACACTTGTTCAGACATAAAATGAATACTAGAGCCAAGAACATTTCCTAAACATTGGTGGAAGCAAAAGCGTGTTTGGCCCTTTTCACACAGACACTCTAACACTGATAAAATGGGTGTTACATTTTATTATATATGTTACAGGACACCCATAGAACACACCTGCAGCACTGCATATGTAATAAAATGTAACATCCATTTTATCAGTGTTAGAGTGTCTGTGTGAAAAGGGCCTTTGTGTGGATATTGTCAGCTATTGCCTAGCCATGGGTGTGATCGTCACACATTAAAGTCAACAGGAGCTGATCCCAGAGGCGTAGCTAGTTGAGCCCAAGGCCTGGAATCTGAGGGGGCACATTTCAAGCAGCCTGAGCACTGCTAAGGCATTTTCAGATTGGGTGGGGGAGGGAATGGGACTACCACTCTTCCCCTGCCCTTGAAAATTTCCTAGTGACACTCAGCTCTCTTGCAAAGGACCCCACCAAGAAGGAAATTTTCAGCATTGGCAGGAGTGGAGTGCTGGCCCTATCCCCACCCACTCTTAAAACTTCCTGGTGGGGCTGTTGGCAATGGGACCTGGCACAACATCTTCATGGGTAAGCTCCAACCCCCACCCTCTTGCCCTTATGGGGGCCCATAATTGAGGCATCAGCTCAGACCCACCACAACCTTTCTACGCCATTGACTAAGCCATAGGCTTCAATGGTGATATATATATATATGGTAGAGAAAAACACCGCAAAGATACTCGACAAGTACCAACAGGCTGAAGTGCATTTCAGTATTTCAATATACAGTGGAGAGCAGCCTCACTTCTGTTCCACTTCACCCCCGGGTGGCCTGTCTATTTAAAGATTGCCTGCCAGATGTTGAAGTGGAGCACAAGTGGAACAGGAGGGGCAGCGCCGCTGCCATCACTCCAAAACATCCCGGAGTGGTTTGGCCAAACCTGATGCACCGGCTGTTGCTCTGGGCAACACCATAGCGTAGCGGTTGCTCTAGCCTGCAACTCTATGGTAGGGGTGCTGTGTGGGTGGACCACAGGCTAGGGAACCTCCCAGGTCCATTTAAACTTGACCCCGGTGGAGCTGGATGAGGGCAGATGCGGGGGTGCACCCCTGGAGCAGCTCCGGGGATGGCCAGCGCTGTGTCCATTTAAAAGTACCCAAAGATTCCTAAGTGGAGCTAGAAGTAGCACGGGAGGTATCTCTGTCTTGCTCCTAGGGGGAACATATCAAAGATGAGTCCTAGAGGGAGATCTTTGTCTTATGCTGGGTTCAAAGGAAAATAGGCTTGAGTTAAATGTCAACACATAAATTGATGTGGGGCAAAGGAAAGGGCTTTCCTCCCATACAACTCTGAGGTGAGTAAACTTCTTGAGAACATAATGCCTAATCCCCAAATCAGTGCAGTCAGAGAGAGTTTGCTCATTGACTTTAATGAGCTTTGGATCAGTCCCTTAAATATAGCTTAGTTTTTTCTTTCCATTTGTTGCCAACATATTAAAAAATGGGTGTTTGACTTCAATAAAAGTTCTTGAAAATGAGGTCACTTGTTGAGGTGATGTATGCGTGGACTTGGAGCCTAATTTCAGGATCCTAGTACTGAAAATCCTTGCTGGGTATATTTAAAATCTATTGGTGAATGTAAGCTCTGATCCAATGCCCAGTGTACTGAATAGACATGCATTGACTTCAATGGGCATTAGATGTTTTCCATACGTTTTCAGCTTTCTTGGGTTAAGTAGCTCTTAAACCCAAGTAATCAGCCCATCACCCCAAGTTCCCCCAGAGATAATAATCTTTAATTTTCCAGTTGGGTGATGTGTCAGTGCTGGGCTGGCACAATTATTCTCACTTTGGTGCTGTTAATTAAACAGTAAATCAGAAAGCTACTTCTGAAATAATGGAGAAAAAAAGCCACCCCTTTTTGGTTAATAGCTGGTACCCAGCACTCACAAAACTTCAAAGGGTTCTCTAAACATAGACTTTTCATCAGTGATTCTGCCAGCCTTAGTTCTAATCTTTCATGCTTCCCCATGCAAAAACATCAAAAGAGTCAAAAGAGAATGGCAGTATTCCAAAGCAATGTTGCTCTCTCTGAAAACCGCATGTTTTAGCTACAATGTCCACACAGTTTAAATGGGGAAATGATTATGTACACAAGATACATTTTAATAAACATGGCCATTAACATATTTTTCCACTACAAAAACACAGATTTGTGCGGTTCAGAAAAAAATAAAATAAGTCATCCAAAACTCAAGGGATTTCTGGAAGAAAATGAAAAAGAATTAGAAATTGTCTAATGTATAAGTCTTCAAAGCCCAAAGATCAATTTATGTTCACTCTTACTTACTGAAACATATTCTGCATATTTTATTGTTTCTATCATCTTGCTTGTTATAATCCATCCAAAGAGTTCTCAAAGAACATTAAATCCTACAAATAAATAAACTGTGAATGGTAAGGAAGATACAAAAAGGCAACAATTAATATCAAAAGCCTGACTTGTAGGCTTTTATTACACAAAGTAATTATAATAGTCAATGGTTCTCTAGCACTGTGCCACTGAGCACTGAGAGTTATGTAGGAGGAAATATGAAAGACTTAAGTGTCAGGAGAATTATATTTCTAACCTTGTTGAAGCAAAGAACTCAAATAAAATGAATCACTGTGTCCTCCGCAACCAGTCCCCCCCCCTCCAGAAACAGTCAAAATAGTTTTATCTTTCTTCCTCTCTCCTCTGATCAGAGCATCTAAGCAGCATTTTGAAACCATTATGTGGCATAACTCTGCTGATGTTGTGTAGCATATTGGATGTAATGCACAAAGAGAAGGAAATATGACAGTGTACAGTAGACAAAGGTTAATTAGTAAACAGACACCCCATACTTTGTGTTTGCTCTTTACACACTCCAGTGTATGCAGTCTTCCACATTCACATTTCAATACGGGATTGAGCCTACTAATATGATGACTACTCTCTAGCTTGACCGACAAGTGTACTTCAGCATACATCTACCTTTAAGCATTTGAGTCGTCTCCTTAAAATCCAGAGGACAACTCCTATGGTTAAAGTATGGACATCACTAGTGGGGTGAACTATGGACAGATTCCCCCATATATCTTTAAAGTGGAAACAATGCCGCCATTGGTTTGGAGGGTTCTGTTGCTGCTGCTGAAACTCCCTGTTTTATGCTCATACAGTTCAACCACCTGAGCTGGGAGAAAGAATGCTGTCATTCCAGGTGGCATGCATTGTGATGGGTGACTACAATCACATTTGTTCAGTTTTTATCTGCTGAGATTATATCATGGTATCTGCTTCTCATACTGACCTTCCTGGACCTTTGGCCAAGCACAGTCCCTGACTGTGATTCTTGGCCTGTCGAGGCACTCTGATGATGATTGCCTTGGACTTCAATGGTTCATGACCCAGTTTACCCTCGACCACACTTTTTGTGCATGCATGCCCCTCAGGCATGATGACTGATCAGTCAATTGGGAACCCTGCATTGGGGCAGGGGAACTAAAAGGCTGGACTGAACATCTTAATACAGACAGAGACAATCAGCATACTTGTTCTGATTTTTGTGAATCATGGAGACATTGGGTGAAAACAGACATGACACTAACCACCCTTTAACCACCCATGGTGGTCATTTATTCATGTTTCAGGGCTGCATAGGGCACCAATACAGCCCTGCAACATGCATAAATAACCACCAAGGGTAGTTAAAGGGTGGTTAGCGTCATGTCTGTTTTCACCCATTAACAGGCTCAAGCCAATTGTTTAACATGTTGTCTTGTTATCTGAGGTTCTGTTAGGTCCTTGCACCTTATACAGGATGATCGTTTATTCATCTGACCATTGCAAATAGGGATAAATGCAAAACAGTCAAATGAATAAATGACCACCCTATATGAACCCCCCATGAGAACATTTGACCACATCCTTTCCATTGTGAGACAACACTCCAAACAATAATCTGAACCAAAAGTATAAAATGTAACCATATGGGAAAACCAAAAAAAAAAAGATGCACTGAAAATATCCATGACTGGTAAAATCTAAAGAAACCCCACAAAATGTAAAGAATTTCAGCAGAGCATTCTCTTTTTAGATGTAGGCATCTGTAGTTTTAGGTCCAGACTTGCAACAGGCCTTAGATAGTGGAGGTTATGACTTCAACTTTAGACACTTTGCCCTCTGCTTTTGTATACTTACTAGGAGGAAACAAGCACCGATCATAACAGCCTTGATTTTTACATCAAGGTCTATGGGAAACTGAATCCCAAAGTTGGCAGTGTTGGTGAAGATATTATTTACAAATCCAGACCAGTACTTGGAAATCTTGCCAACTGTCGACATTTCATCAAGAGATTTCACCTACACAAGAGAGAATAAAAATAGAGATTGGAAAGAAAATCAAACATACATACAAATATGCACAGGCCACAGTCCTCAAACATCTTATTCTGTATTCCATTTGAAATTAATGGAACTACTTCAGTGTGATTACGGATCATGAACACATAATAATTCTTTGGGACTGATTTAACAAATAATCTACCAAAGAATTGAGATTCTGTTGTTAGTGGACCATATCCTCAACTGGTATAAATCAATATAACTGTGTTGACTCCAATCTGTAGGATTGGCCCTTGGGTTGAAAATGAAGTCTGCCCACTGAAGTCAATCAACACAAGGCCGACCACCCTTTGAATTCTGCCTACTACTGCTGTTTGAACACCTATCGCAAAAAGCTTTGTCATTTTGCTCTTAGTAATTAATGAAATCCATGTTGTGAAAGGAGATCGTCCTCTATTTCATAGACTGATGGAACTATAGAATTGTTGGTGTGGAAGAGACCTTAACCTTAAAGGTTATATAGTCCACTAGCTCCCAGGCCTCCTATTTAGTATGGGCAAGCGATTATTTGATTTTATCTCCATATTTGGATCAGGGGTTTTCTCTCCATGAAAGGAGGCTGTTTTTGCTAGCAAGGACTAACTACTTCCCCTCAGCTCTATGGTTGAGGGGCATTACCAGGGCACTCCGCTTGCTCAGAGACTGTGTAAATGTTCCCTGTACTGGGTGGAGTCTCTGATGCATATACTCCTAGAGTGCCCTATTTATGAGGTTGCCCAAAGGAGAGTCATCTTACTGGTGATTGCCCCCCACCCAGACAGATCTTTTATCTTTTATGCAAGACTGTTGCTGGGAGATAGTTCCCCCGATGTGACTACTGCGGTGGTCCAGTTCTTAAAAATGGTCTGTTATTGCAAAAATCATCGGGGGGGGGGGGGGGGATGGAGCCTGTCTCCGGTAGTGGGATGGGATAAAACCTTTCTGGAAAAATGAAAACTTTATAACGAGGGAGGCTACTCCTGATTGCTATTTAACTGTAATGAGTTATTGTCATTGAATGGTCAAATTGTATTGCTGACTATCAAAAATTGTAAATATTATTTTTTATTGATTTTGTGTTCTTAAATGATTATGGTGCTCTGCAATGGCTGTTGTCATGCAGAAATAAAGATTTATTAATTTATTATTATTATAATTATTATTATAATTATTATGTAGTCCACTAACACAGGATTCTATATACCTAAACCATCCTGAACAGATGCCTATCCAGTCTCTTCTTAAGATTCCTCCACAACTTCCCTATTCAAATGTTCTTATGGTTAGATTAAATAGTAGGAAAAACTTCCTAAATCTATTATTCTGCCACCCATTTTCTCATGTTCTACCTAAGTGGCAATGGGATATAATTGCTTTCTGACTGTTTCTCAACTTTTGGCAGTTGGAAAGCTGCCAGAAAGCTTGAGAGAGTGGGGAAGATGCCACAATTGTAAAGGAAAAATGCCAGTGAACATGAGATTTTGCTATAGAAAAAAAAATCAATTTTTAATTAAACCCAATTTTCAGATTGAACCCATAATCTTAATATAGGAAAGTATCCATTTTTCAAAATATTACCGTATTTTTGGCTGACATATTCAAGAATATTTTTATAAACTTAAAGAAGAATTAAATCTCATATATGAAACGTACCTCAAAGTCAACATCACTAAAACAGCCACATGTTGCATAGGGGCCAATTATTTTCAATATGTCTTCTTTGCTCTCATTCTGTATCATGAATTTAGGCAGGAGAGGGTCCCATTTTTGGATAACATACCCAACCGTTGTACCGGGAGGAGACTGAACTTCTAACTATTTTGTACACAAAAAAAAAGGTGGCACAGAATAGTGTGTGTTATTTTACCAGGTTAATTGTTTTTACATGCAAACTATGGAAGCAGAAATGGAACAAAGTTCCTAACTGTATTCAACAATGTTCTCTTAGTATCTATTGCCAAGGCATTCGATTTTTATACACCTACTGCTTGTGTTCCAATCAAAGCCTGGTTGTCTGGCCAGAGTAAGCCAGTGGCACCGAGGAGCCGGCAGCCACCACTTCTAAGGTTCCAAGGGTGTTGGTTCAAGCCCTACAGACTGAAGTGTGCACAAATTGTAATATCCACATCAAGAAAGTGCATCTACCAATATGCTGTAAAGGATTTCTCCTGAGTACATGCAGGGAGAGTTGTAACTTCCATGATGTGTTGTAACCACAGGATGCGACTCTTTTTGGGAGAGTCATTAGCACCTGTAGCTACTTGGTCCAGCTAGGGGCTAGGGAGGAGACTGCTGCCCAAAGGAGCTTCATAAGCTTGAGCTAAGATGCAGAGGAAGACCAACAGAGAAGAGACTGGGAGTCTGTTTTTCAGATTCCCTGGAAAGAAGGGGGTGAAGCCAGGGAACTTCAGGAGGCAGGCTGCCTTGATGTGGACTTGCCAAAGCTTATGAATGGAAATATATTGAAACACTGATTGAACTGTATACAAAGTCTGACAGCCTGCTGGAGGGACAGTGGGCAATGATTTGTGATGGGCAGCTCATTGGGTATTTTCAAACGTGATGGTGCTAGGCACTGCCACAGTTTGATCCTGTTCAGGGTGAGGGCTCTCACCCCAGAAAGACCTGGGTCCACCACCGAGCAGACATGCTGGCATCCGGGGCTGGGGAAGGGGTGGGGAGAGGGTGAGGGTGATGTGGGAATGTGGTCCACACGGCCCCACCTCCTCCCTGAGGGGCAAGTGCATCAGTCTATAAGGCTGCCACACCCACCTGGAAAAGCTCTGGCCACCAGTTGGAGTTACGTAGAGCGGGCAATCATATATGATGGCCTGCTCTTCCCCAGTCCAGGGATGGCTTCCCCAGACCATGGCAGAGTTAACTTTGTGTTATGCGTTGGCAGGGAGCCCAGCTCACAACATGGAATAAATCCTACCACCGTCCAGGGACTACTTGCTCCTGCCCACGGTTAACAACTGGCAGCAGGATCACATGTGATTCCACCATGGGCGGCACACCAGGGTACAGTGTGGCCACCCATGATAGTGTCTCATGTGAAAATAATACCCATTATTTACATACACATAAATTACCAAAATAAAATAATGAAGCCATCATGGTGGAACAGAATTGTCACCTTTCACAGTCAATGTACATAAAGTGTTTTACGGTAATGGCTGGTGTAGTCATGGGAAGGAAAGATCCTTGCTTAACCCCATTACGTTAGTAGATAAGTCTGTGTGGAGACTTCATCTAACAGTGCAGCCCCCATCCTGGCATGACACAGTTTTACAGTATCCACAAAGGCTGAGATACACAAACTGCTCACTCCAGAGTATCCCAGGCTTCAATGGGGCTATTTTGGAGTAAGTAATTTGTGGATTGCGGCCAGAGGGTTCAAGTACTGGTGTGGTACTTGAATGTTCCGAGCTAGAGCCAAAGCGACTACGGTACTGATACACAGATGCTAATTAAAGCCCTCCAGTAATATTACAACCTTTCATACACTCTGCTTTCACAGTGTGTACAATCATTAGTCTGTAGAAGGAAAGTCCAGTATTGTATGTGCTAATTGTTCTGACAAAATGAGAGTAGGTGGAAAAAAAATACACAAACATATGTTCTCAGGGCAGTCTTATGGTGGGCCAGCCTTAGAATTTGTGGGGCCCTGGATAAAATTTTCCAGCTCTTCCTATGACCCTGCACCTTTTAGAATTTGGCAGTTTGGTGCTTGCTTACAAACACAAAATACCATATAATTATAATACCCATTCTCTCTCTCATACACAGGCTTTCTCCCATTGTCCCACCCTCCCTGTGCAACAACAGGAGGGCCACAGCTCTTTCCGATAGCCCAGTCATACGGCGGGAAGAGGAGAGGGTGGGGGTAGCAATTCCAGCAGCAGCTGCAGCCAGCCAGACACAGGAGAGGGGGCAGCATGGTCATATGGTGAAAACCCTGCCCCCAGCTGCTGCCACTTTCTGGAGGTCCCTACCCCCAGGCCCAGGATTACTAAGGAAGCATCCACTTCTTTGCAGAGCCCTAAAGATAGGTTGACCATACATCCCAGTTTGGTCGGGACAGTCCAGGATTTTGTACACTGTCCCAGCCAGGTGGTGAAGTGAAACAAAAGTCCTGAGTTGTGGCTGATTCCAGGATTTTTCTTTCAATTTTCTTCTTCCCCTCCTCACTCTCTAGGTAACTGGTGGTTTGGAAGGAGGCGAGGAGCCTGTTCTGAGACTCTCAGGACAGAGCCCTTGGGGCTGTGGGAAGAGAGGCTGTCAGTTCCCAGACTGACAGTCCCACATAGGCAGCTCCCGGGCACTGTTTGCCTGGCTCCCCGCCAGCTGCTTAGCTAAGGGAGCAGGTTTCAAAGACTCTTAAATAAGCATGCTCCCTTAGCCAATTCAGCACAGTTTTAAAGGAGTATTAGGTAACTGGCAGCTTGGAGGGAGGAGAAGAGTGCACTGCAAGTAGAATCACTAGTTACATTTTAGTTTTTACACTGATCCCAACCTTGAAACACAGTGTCTTGGATTTCCTTAAAAATAATATGACCCCCCCCCCTCCCTAAAGGCCATTTCAGTTGGTGCCCTGGAACTCTGCTACCGCTGTTCTGAACATTTGTGGCTGCAGTGTGGTGGACAATCGGAGAGGCCCCCAGAAGTGCAGGAAAACAGGAGACCCAGGGTCATGACCCCTATGGCCCCTACTTAAGACCAGCCCAGGATTATGATTTGTATAACAGACTTGGGTCTGTTTAGATACAAACTACAATGCATATGAGGACTGATACAGCCCTCATGGTTTTGCTACATTAGTACATAGCAAATGGCAAGCAACCTACACCAGTGATGGTTAATTCATTATTGTAACAAGTATTGTAGTGAAGTACAATAGTTTCATTATTAGGCTTTTAATAAAATCACTAGGCTGCTTCAAACAAAAAATGTGAAGCTGAGACATCGTATAAAAACATCGAACTTCATATGCAGTTCTTACCCTGCAGTCCTACAAATTACCTCCCTGCTCTTGCACAGAGAGCCAGATGTTGTTCACACATCAGAATTGGGGCTTAATGTATCAAGGCAGAGTGCAAATTCTCTAATCATCAGGTCCTCATTCTCTGGTGTAAAAACCTATGGAACTTGATTCACAAGTAATTGCTTCTTTGCCTTAATCACACTTCCCTTTCCATTAATACATCCTCTCTCAGGTTAGATCCCATTCCTTATGAAAGAAGCATAACCATTGAAAATAGCTTCTAAAAAGATCTTGCCATCAGTTATTATTTTTAAAGACAACAGTATTATTATTAATTATTATTATTATTATTACACGCATTTATATAGCGCAAGCAATGTACCTGGTGCTTTACAAAGAATAAGATAGACACGACCCCTGCCTGAGAGCTTACAATCTAAAGATGGTTTAGTAGTCAAGTCTAGCTTACTGAATGGTATTTCCAGCTCACCAATACCAAATGACACTGGTCAAAACTCAGTTCATTTTAACGGGTCTTTATTGGCAAGACAAGCTAAATGAATGAATGAAAGAGAACCTTTCAGATATCTTTTACCGTTTGGTACGTCCATTTTAGAATGTAATCCTGTGCCTATTGATCATCACATAATTTCTTAGCTGGGCATCATTTGTGATCCTAAGTAAAATTGACTGTAATCATTCTAATTTATATTTTTATTTCAAAGGACAAAGTGTTCCACAAGGTAATTCCCAAAAACCTATGAAATTACAGATAGGGACCTAAGGCTGGGAAATGGTGACATGATAAAGGATCAGCCCATGACTGAGCTGGATTTTTACTTGTGTCTCCCAGTTCCACATCTGCTGGGTCACACTGGCTCCTCCCAGAATATCTGCCTCACGAAGGGATTGTAAAGCTTAATATTTTATCTTTGCATAGTACTTTGAGATACTGAGAGATACTTTGAGAGAGGTGGTGTTATTCTGATACACTAACCTCTTGCAGGTAACAGGGGAACCAGCAGCTATTACACCTCAAGGGCCTGTTTACGGTGATCACTTCATGACCAGAATTGTCGGAAATCCTTATGGTGAAAGACCGTAGAGGTGAACAGAAGTTACGATCGAAGCATCCATTTTCTTCTACTGCAAAGTAAACTCTTTGTCCCAAATGGTTTTTTATCTCATATTTGCTGCAGGTCTCGGTACCAAGTATAACTAAATAAAGCAAAATATTAGTAATAAGTAAAACAAAACAGTAGTAATTTACTTAGTATAGTACATCTGAATCAGAATTCAGCTTGATCATGAACATTACACCTTGGGTTTAGATCCAAGGTTACAGCTCTGAGTTTTCTCTATAGTGTAACTAGTAAGGTTTGGAGCAGGGACAATTAAAAATATATATATTCAGAAAGCCATATTTTGGACCTTCAATTTAAAGAGTGATTTTGGTCTTATTCCTTTATGGCTGAATTTACACAAGACTTTTCTCCCCCCTTTGCTGGAGTTAATTTGTATTAATGCGTTTTAATTGTTCCCATGTTTCCTCTTTCAATTCAAAAGTTACTCTGTGTCCTGCCATGACTGCTAATAGTAATCTCATTATTATGCAGAGGTTTTTTTTTCTTGTCAACAATGCATTATCCCAGCCAGCCAGAGAGTGGGCAATTCATCCCTGAGGAGGAAATCACCTCTGTTGCCTCCTGCAGCAATTAAGGCTAACTGTGAGGTAGATTAATTCCTTAACACTTTAAGGGCATTACTATTTTCTAACGTGATGGCACTAGGCACCGCCACACTTTGATCCTGCCCGGGGTGAGAGCTCTTACCCCGGGTTGGATCTGGCCTGGCCCCTGAGCAGATGTGCTGGCACCTGGTGAGGGGGAGGGGCTGGGGAAGGGGGCGATGTGCAGATATGGTCTTCCCCAGACCGTGGCAGGGCTTACTCCATGTTTTGGATTGGCAGGGAGCACAGCGTACAACCCCAATTTAACCCTGCCACAGTCCGGGGACACCTCTGATCCTGTCCACGGTAACATCTGGCGGATGGGATCACATGTGACACCACCATGGGTGGCCATGTCGGAGTAAAGCATGGCCACCCGTGGTAGAGTCTCATCTGAAAATACCCTACGAGAAATGTGTGTGATGGATTAAGGCCCATTGTTAAGCCTTGCTTTCCAGTTTAAATTTTTGGGAGCTAATGTGCATTAGTGACCTAACCCATCCACACATTTAAAAAATAAAGCAGAGAGAAGGGCTTTTCACGTACTAAATTATGAGTTTGGTTTAAAGTGAACTTATTGAAATAAGTTTGACTTTGCCAATGAGTTTGCCGGTGCTCTGCTAATGCTTTCAATGCCACTCCTTTAGACTTTCCACTGCCATCGCTGCTCCTAGGCTCACCTCAAGTAAGTCCTCCCTGCCCACCAATATTGGGTTGCTGTTGTGTTGGTACCCAATACGTAGGGGTGGGACTTGGGGCAAAAAAACAGTTACTGGTTTTACCGGTTACCGGTTTACAAAAAAACGGTTTACCAGATTAAAACCAGTATACCGGTACCAGGTTTTTCCCACTGATTTCAATGGGGAACTGTCCCCATTGAAATCAACGAAACCCCTCCCCCCAATACCTCCCCCTCCCAGACTGCACGGGTGGAAGGGGGGACACCCACAGCCACCCTGTCCAGCCTGGATTTTTAAAAATTTAATTTTAACCCGAAGTCCGGCTGCTAGTGTGGGCTCTGGGCCGCTGCCGCACTGGCGGCAGCAACCTGGAGCCCGCACCAGCAGGTACTAGGCGATCCCTGGGGTGGTGGGTGGTTTAACACCCCCCACCCCAGAGATCGCCTTACTTGCCCTCCGGGCGGCGGCGGTGTCCGCAGCAGCACGGTGCAGGTCCAGCTTTCTGCGCTAGTGGCTGGCTTCAGCACCACTGAAGTTCCCCGGAAGGCCTAGTGAAGCACTGAAGCCAGCCACTAGCGCTGAAAGCCGGACCCACACTGTGCTGCTGCTGCTGCTGCCCGGACGGCAATTAAGGCGATCCCTGGGTGGGGGGGTAGGGTGATCCCTGGGGTTGGATGGGGGAGGGAAAGTGGGGGGGGGGGTTTGGTGTTTTTTTTACATTGCGGCCATTTATTTCAATGGCCGCAATGTAAAAAAATCCGGCATGAGGAACCGGTACCGTACCCCAGATTACCGGGGTAATCAGAAACTGCCAGTACGGCAAAATACCAGAAGTTTCAGATATTGGGGGAACCTCTACCCAATAGTACTATAATATCTGATAATATTAAATGTGGCAACTGGCCACCAGCAAATAACAGGAAACACATAAAGTTCAAATTCTCAGTTATGAATTCATAAAATTACTCAAATATCCATCTTTTGCTGAATATTCATTTTTGTCCCCTTTAAATCTGGGGAAAGTATGATATAATTCACTCTCAGCTCAATAGCAAGACTCCTATTTACTTCAACAGGGCAGGATCAGGTCATAAGTCAATGATATTTCTCTTGTGACCATGCTTTGAAATTGCAAAGCGCTATATAAATACAAAGTACTATATAATTGTATCAAAGTATTACTACATCATTTACATGTAGCTTAGATAAAAATACCTATCAAATCTGTATCTTATCAGCATGAAGCCATCTATCTGCCTATATAGCTACCAATCTCTCTATGGATCTTTGTACCACAGAACAGGACTCGAATTATAAGGAAAAAGGTTGGGGACCCTCAATGAAATCATGCCCCCCCCCCTGTAGCTTTCTAAAGCCAGTAACTAAGAGGGGGCAACAAAAAAGTGTGTGTGTGCGGTGCTGTCAAAAAAGGTAGGCCCTCTTGTAAGTCGGGCAGTGCCACAGAATTGTGTCTCAGATGTCATTATCTACTACCTACTTCAAAATATAGAAAAATACCAGTTAATAATGGATTCTTTGCTTTGTACAATGAGTATGAAGTTAACAACTGCTAATTTGTTAACAAGAGTTTAGTAAACATGGTGTTTTGGTTACTGTAAATTTTCAATCAGAAATGTGAACTCTAAGAGACAGAGTACTGACATCACATGAAAGCAAGGAACCATCATAAAGAGCAACATGCAAAATGCAGGCATCTGCTTTATGTTTGAAAAATTTCAACTACGCCCCAGTTCATCAATTTAGTTTAGCATGTGCCCAAATTTAAACATCTGGTAGCTCCAGTGGTTTCAGCATCAGTGTTGAAGGTAAACAACCTAGAAGTTTTTAGTGCATAATTGATTTTAAAACAGACAGCTTGATCTCTACCTGGTTGCCACCTTCATAGCACATGAATGATTGCTAAGCAATATATGCCCAAAACATCTTTCCAATCTATCAGAAATTTATGCAGAGGAATAGTTCCATGCAATGAACTCACCGAGGGAGATAGTTTTATATCAGGAATTATAATCATTATATTTTTCTACTTATTGCTGCAGAATAGTAGTAAACTGAAAGATCCGTCACCATGAAAGCCTCTCTATTCACTGAAGACCTGGTCGAAAACCCATTAAAAACAATGGGAGTCTTTCCACTAACTGCAACACTCTTAAGGTGTAAACAGATGGATGGCAGCTCTGGGAATGTTCCCGTCACCACATGTTAACTTGTCTGTCTAAAGGGTGCCTACCTGATTTTTAACCCAGAGCAGACTGTGGCAGCTCTGGGGCAGTCCTGCCACTGGAACTCTGGAAATCCAGGAGCATGCTGCACAGAGCAGGCCAGCCAAACTCAGAGCAACAGCCTAATGTGCTGCTGCTGCCCATCTGTTTGGCGGACCCATGGTACAGCTCCAAATCCGTCCTTTGCCCCATTCTAGGGTTACCATACTTCCCCTTTAAAAGAGGGTGCTTATGAAAAACATGGTGCAGGGCTGCATTGGTTCCAGTGCAGTCCTACAACATCCATTTTTTATAGCATTCTCTTTTAAAGGGGAGGTATTGTAACCCTACCCCATTCAGCACTATGGAGTTCCGGGCACCAGCCTAGAGCATCAGGTGAGCACCTGCAACTCTATGGTGTGGGGAGAGGCGCCACACAGGCAGACTGTGGCCAGGAGACACCACCAGTCTGTCGGTTGTGGACCCAGGCAGAGCAACTCCGGGCTCAAGTCGGCCATCGAAAAACACCCTTTGTCTCAAAGTCAGATATATTACATGCTGGCTTTGCAGACTCATGCAAATCGTACCTGCAAGCAACTCCACCTGCTGGTGAATAATTATCTGGTCCAGCTGTTAAAAAATGAAAGCAAATGAGATAATATGATGAGAGTCTTATAGCACTGTAGAAATTTGAGACTGTAATAGAAATCAGCTCAATAGACCAGCCAAGACTAGTACTGGTTTCAACAGATCTATATTTCTTTGCACCCAAGCAGGCAGGCTCTGGATGGCCTGGGAGCACCTCGATCCACTCTCTAAATGTTGTTATTTCAGAAAGGTGTTGACTGGCTAATTGTCAGCTCAATGTATGTGTAGCCCCCAGAGAGATTTGGCGCATAGTGGTGTGAGCGGTGTCTAACCACACACAGGTTCATGAGCCTGCTATTCTCAAAGCTGAGAGACTTGGGTCTTTTTGCTTGGAGGATAGAGGCTGATGCTGATGGAGCTGAGATCACCAGTTCTAAAACCCAAACCTGCCAGAGTAAACAGGTTTACATATGCAATGGCATGATGATTACACATTGTGCCCGATGAGCTTGAAAGTTATGAGCAAGAGAGTTCTACTGGGGACATGGTAAGGCCAACAGAAGCTAAGGGGACAGGGGACAGAAATTATCAGTGACTCCATCAATCTGATGACATAAAGGGGATGGAAACTAGTCTTTCTTTCTGCTGAGGATTCACCTGATATGAAGGTGGGGACGCATGGTGGTGGTGGTGGTCTCAGCCAGAGTTTTGAATGAAAGTTTCACTTAAAGGGGTATGGTATGGTAATAATACTCAGCATGTTATGCTCTAGCTAATCTAAGCAAATACTAATTATTCCTCATCTCATCTCTGTGAGGTAGGTAAGTGCATTCTTTTATCCCTATTTTACAGAAATTGCCCATCTGACAGAAAGCCAAATAGCAAGGCAATGTAAGAGATATGGTTAGAACTTGTGGCTTCCTGGACTCTGCGTTCATGTTTAGTCCAGTACATCATGTTGCCTCCGTTCATTAAGTCAATGACTCAGCTCTCTGTGACTTCAGTGGTGGAGGATTGCACCTGGAATGAGGCAATCACTTCCAGAAATGGACATAATCTCTCTCTGATTATCCTCCACTCCTCATCTTATTCTTCCCATTCTAGCAACAGAGAAAGGAAAAGGAAAAAGGGAATAAGCCCCAAGTACGACTGATTCTAAAATCATCTCTCTAAAACAATCATTCACTCCTGCTGAAAAACTGCAGGTTTCCTGTTAGCAATTTTCACTGTACACTTAGAAGCGTTTGAGCAGGCGTGATACTCTAAGGGTGTTAACACCTGGGAAGAAAGCCCGGTGGGACCCATAATCGCTCCATGGGGCCCCCACTCAGATGCCACTTGTGTGGAAACCATGGGCAGCACACTGGTTTCTGTGGACGTGCGGGTAGCTGCCACACAGTCCCTTCACCCTCTGCCCTGGTTCAGGCCAGGAAACCCAACACACGGGCAGGGACACGCACTCTGGGATGGGTGGGAAGGGAGGTCAATTTAGGAAAGAAGCACTAAAAGGAACGACTGAACTGGGGTGAGGGGGGGGGTGAGGGGAGCTTCACTGCCTGTGAAGAGCCTGCTCCTGGTGCAGGGCAGTCTGATCTTGATGCTGCTGCAGCTCCTCCCAGCCACACTAAAGCTGATGGTCAGTGGAACCACTTCCCCTCGACCCTCCTCAAGCTGCTGGCCATCGCTTCTCCCAGGTGGGCCCAGTTCTTACCAACATTGTGGTCTTGCCCACAGTCCTGGTGGATCTGGACACATACAGTGGCTGCATGTACCTCAACACACAGGAGATGGCCCTGTGGACACCCATTGTCCCAGATTTGCTCATATGGCGGGCTCCACATTTCTGGCAATGACACCATATCGGGCGGCTGCAAGGTGAATATCTGACAGCCACCTGATAGACGAGCAGGTGAATCTAGGGCTAATGTGGGGGCAACGTCTCAGTTGTTAACACCCTAAGACAGTACCCTTAGTTCTGAGCGCATGGAAGCTGTGACATGAGTTCTAAAGGACTCATCATTTAGGTTTGATTTCATTCATGTTGGGTTCAGCTGTAAATCAAATTTTTGCTTTTCAGGGAATCTCAAAGCCTGATTCTTTAAATCTACAAATCTGTGCCCACAGCAGAATATCAGAGTTGTCCATTCTAAGCAAGGACAACAGTAAAATAAGTAGGAGAATTTGTTCTCCAAAACTCTTGCTCAACGCAACCAGAACACAGAGATAAAAGTGGGGCCTGTCTAGAAAGGTCCACATAGCTCCTCCACCTCCTCACCGGTTGTGCTGTACTTACCCAGTCAAACAAGAGTCTTTCCAACTCCTGACAGCCGGTTATCTCCTACATCCTTTTAATTTTTTTTACATTCATTATTTACATTTGTATTAATTAATTTTCAAATAAAATTGCTCATATTCACCATAACTTGGGTGCTGCTACTTTACCTGTAGAGTCAGAGTTTGGGGTCGTAGAAGCTCAGCCTTGTCCTGTTTGGATTGGTTTCAATTAGTGTCACCCACTGATGCAGAGAATGTGCTTGGAGCTGTGTGGGCAACCAGTTGTGAATTAGATCCTTGCCCATCCTGGTTGGTGAAGGCCAGCTGAGAGATAAAAAAAAATGTTATATAAAAATATTGGGGCCATTGCTGGCTGGGCCTCCCTTCTGGAGGGTAGGTTGTCAGACACCCTCAAAATTGTGGTTGTCTGGACCCTGCCTAAGAAGAAACCATCTTTAGACTCTGATTCTCTGGTCAGCTACTATCACCTTTACCCTAACCTTCCTTTTTAGGGAAGGTTATTGAATGGGTGGTTGCCAAGCAGATTCAGGCTCATATCGATGCTATCAGATTCCTGGACCCATTCCAGTCAGGTTTTCATCCAGGGTAAAGCATGGAGACTGCACTTATGGCCTTGGTTGATGATCTATGTCTGGAGATCAATAAGGAAAATTGTGCCCTCCTGTTGACCTTGTTAGACATTTTGCCATCCTTTGATATGGTTGATTATGAGGTGTTATTGACATGACTGCGGGACCTGGCAGGAGTGCGCTGGACTGGTCTTGAGTGGTCCTGTTGGGGAGGTCGCACCAGGTGATGATGGGAAATTGCTTGTCGTTCCCCCCCAGGACACCCCCTGTGGTGTCCCACAGGGTTCCATCTTGTCTTGCCTTTTGTTCAATGTGTATCTGAGCTGCTGGGTGAGATCATTCAGAGGTTTGGAGTGAAGTGTCACCACTGCCAGTATGCTGATGGCACCCAGCTCTACCTCTCTTTTTCATCCAACCCAGGTCCTGCAGTCTCAGTTGTTTACCCAATGCCTGGCTGCTGTTGGGGACTGGATGAGGGTGAGCTCATTTAAGCTGAATCCAGATAAGACTGAAATGATGATGACTGGCCAATCTTGTATCTTGAAGGGGGTTGGGACCCCTATTATTGGGGGGGGGGGAGATCTGGCCCCCTCTGGCTACTCAGGTTCGCAGACTTGGAGTGCTTCTGGACTCCTTGTTGTGCCTGAAACATCAGGTTGTGGTGGTGGTCAGGAGCACTTTTCACCAACTCCATGTGGTGAGGAAGCTTCGTCCCTTTCTGATCTGGCAAGTATTATCCATGCTTTCATTACGTCAAGGCTGGGCTACTGTAATGCGCTCAATGTGAGGCTACCCTTGGTGAATGTTTGGAAGCTTCAGCTGATGTGGAATGTGGCTGCCAAGCTCCTTTCAGGGGTGGATCACCATGAGCACATTACACCTGTGCTCTACAGTCAACACTGGCTCCCTAGGGTCTTCTGGGCACAATTCAAGATGTTGGTTATGACCTTTAAAGCCCTAAATGACCTGGGTCCCACCTCTCTGAGAAACTGCCTTACTTTCCATGCTCCACTGCAGCCCCTGCAGTTGGCCAGGAGCACTCTCTTGCAGGTATCACCAACCAATCTTGTCCATATGACAAAGGCCCTCCGGGAAGCATCCTTGGTTGCTGCCCTGGTATTGTGAACCTTTCCCTGGAGGTCCATCAGTGCCCAAGCCTGACTATATTCCAGAGGCAGTGTAAAACTTTTATTTTTGGTAAAGCATTTGGCAGATGGGGTTAGTGGTGAGTGGTGAAGTAGGGGTGAGGGTGGGGTTTTCTTTGAATGAAGTTTTTTAAAGGGATTTTATTTTATTTTGTATTTTATGTAAGCCACCCTGAGCCTTAGACAGGAATGGCAGGAAAGAAGTTTAAACAAACAAACAAACAAATCTTTGTAGTTTAGGATTCCTGGCTGCCCATTCCTTTAATATTGTTGTGTTCTCTTCTTCACTCTGTTCCAAAAAGCCGAATTTAAAAAATATTACCTGGGGGGTGCAGCCTGAATCTTTGTTTTGATCAAAGTTGCAATTCAAATTCCATTGGGCCTGACTGATCTGCCACCTTACAGTTACTGGAGCTTACACACCAGAGTACTGTGTCATGTCGTGAAATCCCTGCCGCTGCCAATCCCTGCAGGGTTAGCCATTTCGGTATGATTAGAAACATAAACAGAAGTGGTGGAGCTGGCTGAACCCAGATCTGAATGGATAAACAAGAGTTGTCCTCTAAAGTAAGAGGAGAACCTAGACTCCAAAGAACCTCTTGATTTGCAAGATGTGGATGGCAAACTAGCAACCACCATGGGGGAAAGAGGAGAATATCCAGAGGTTGTATAGGCATGGGGAATTAATCTAGTGGATGGATTTTTTGGAGTGAAGGTCTTGGAAAAATGTGAGATTCCAATTCTCCGCAACTACCATGTGTCCAGATTTTGGATCTCTTATTCTGACCTTTCTAAATTGTACCAACCGTGAGTAAATTATTACATGCTCCTGTTCTCTCACAGAACAAAAACATGAGCCTTCAGGTGAAAAATGTAATTTAACACATAAATTCCTTTGGACCACTCCAGTTTACACCCCATCTCATTGCCTATGTTGCATCCCTGTTTGAGAAATGGAAAGACTGCTGCAGTAAGTGTTTTGAGAGAACCAAAGCAGATGCAACTCAATCCTGCTATGGCCAAAGGGTCACACAGCAGTAAAGTGCTTTCTCCTCATGCCACCCAGAGCTCATGAAATGTCCCAGGATTCCACTTCCTGCTCCTATACTGGAAACAACAACATGTTGCACCCTCTGGACATGTATAGCAGCAAGACCTTGCATGCTATACATGTCCTTGCATGCTGAGAGATTCAGGAAAACTTCTGGATCCATGATCATGAATTCTTCTAGCAGTTCCACATCACCTCAGCACAAATGGTATGGAATCCTAGAATGGTAAGATTGGAAGAGACGTTTGCCAACTCCCTTTGGCAGTTCATGCCGCTCTATTCAGATTCTGCCTTCCCACCCACCCTGGTTTCCCCAGTATTCAACCCCAAGAGAATCCACCCTAGCATGTACAGGTCAACCTATCCTATTCCGAGTATGTCTCCCCTCCAGCTGCTATTCCAACACACTGCCTCCTCCCACACCTCTTCAACCTCCACAGGCAGATCCACAGGTGGAGGAAGGGGAGAATGTTCCCCCATCATTACCTCCACCCAAGTAAGCACACCCAGCTTCATCCAAAAGGGGAAGGCACTGCAAGCAATAACAAACAATCCCCCCATTAAAAAAAAAAATACTCATAAAACTAAAGTTAATATTAAGTAAAAAATTAATAAAAGTGAATGTTTATTGTTTAATAAAGTTGTTATATTTTTTTCAATCTGTGATTTCCATGCTTATTCTGGGAAAAGCCGTATGTTTAGGGGAGTATGGTGGCATGGCATTGTGGGAGCTGGAAGGCAGTATGGTAGTATGGCATTGCGGGGGCGGGTGCACCAAAATGGGGGGTGGGAATCCTCTGGCCTTGCACTTGCAAGTGAGGGCAGGGAGGGACATGGAGAATGCCAGTAGGGCATAGCGATAAGCTGCTTAGGGGGCTGCTGGTTGGAAGCACTTGCACTTGAGGGGGAGGTGGGGCTAGAAGCCGTCATCACACCTGTGCCTCTGTGCTTCCTATTGTCATTCCCAGGACCTGGCTAACCAATAGGAAAAAGCAGGGGCTCAGGAGGTCACATGGTTCCCATGAGGAAGATGGCTGCCTAGTTTCTGAGTTCCTCAATACCCTCATGATAATTCATCTCTAAGCATTATTTTTAATTGCAAATTGGGAATACATTTCTGACAGAAAAGTTTAAATGAGATGTCTGGATAAATATTAAGTTTTTAAATATGGATGAGTGAAAAAAACAAAAGGCAACAAATGGCCACCTAGCTCCCAACAGAAGCTGAAGGAGGATGCTGCTTCACCAAAACAAAACCTTACTCAAGCTATTGCAGCACTGAAGGAATTCCTCACAGACAAACTGGACAGAATCAGAATATATTTGCAGCCTCTCTAAAGACATTTCTAATATAAAATCTCGAATGGCTTACAAAAGACAGTAATAGAAACCAATGAAATTAAAGAAGAAAATGCTGCCTTAAAACTCAGATTGGAAAAGATGGAACAAAAGCAGGATGATTTAGAAAACAGATCTCAAAGAAACAACATCCACCTTCTGGGTGTCGCTGAAGGCTTGGAAGGTAAGGCCACTATTTAATTAGCTTTCTCTAGAAGCTGCTCTCTGAGATATTGGACCCCCAGCTCCCCACTTAGGACACTGAAAGGGCCCACTGAACACCTGGTTCTAGAAGGGAGGATTCTGACAGGCCCAGGCCTATTATCTTCGAGCTGTTGAGTTTCAGTGACAAAGTCTTGCTAATGAATGCTGCCACAAAGTCTGAGAACCTCAGATACAAACTCAAAGACCACAAACTTTCTCTTTTCCTAGATTTCTCAGCAGGAGCAGAGCTCAACAAAAAGAGGGCTGCGTTTAATTGTTTAAAGCAGATTCTGAAGGGAACTAATGTCAGATACAGCCTCAAGTACACATCCACATTCACTATGGATTTAGAAAACTCCACAAGATTCTGCAGAAGCCTGGGAAACACTTCAGAAGCTAAGGCCAGACCTTGCTAAGGACAGCCGAAGGTTTTTTCCATCATAAAAGCATATCCCAGGCAAGCTAAAACTCTAAACTTGTGCATATTTATTGTTACTGTGCAACTTACTTCAGCAACAAAAAATTCAAATGAAGACTTTGTTGACAAAAATGGGCACAGTTGTGGTGACTTTCATCCTATTTCTCTCTTGAACACAGACTGCAAAATTATTACTAAAATTTTAACGAAGCTGAGCACTGTTATTCTGTCAATTATACACACAGATCATGTTGGTTTCATAAACGTAAGATTGTCTGCCAATAATACAAGAAAAACCTTCCACTTGATTCAGCAAGCTCAAATGTCAGAAGCCTCTTATGTAACCTTATCACAGAGAAGGCCTTTGATCAGGTTGAATGGCCCATCCTGATGCAGTCCTAAAGAAATATGGATTTGAAGGACCAGCATTCCTGAATTGGATCATGGTATTAAACAACTCGCCTCTCGCTACAGTATGAACTGGAATAATTGCACTGGAATAATCTCTCCCACATTTCAGTTAGAAAGGGTGTGTCAGGAACCACAGGAGGTTCTAGCAGCAACCCCTCAGGATAACAAGCAGCCAGTCCTCAATTGGGTGTTGCTAAGATCATCACCGGGGTACAAGTCAGCCTCCGTGATCCCAGAGGGGGAAGGGAGCACTTGCTTATAGCCAGGAGAGGACAAAGCCCCGTCTAACTAGGAGAAGTGCAACACACAGAACCCGGAAGGAAAAAAAATACTGGGAATAGGATCACAACCCACATGGGTGTTAAAGGAGACAACGCCAAATAGGAGGAGTACAAACATACAGGATTGGGAAGGAGGCAGTAATGAATAGAAGGTAACACTGCACACAGGGCCTAAGGAGCAAACACTGGGCAGGAAAGTGCATCACACAAGACCTGGGAGGGGACAGTACTGGAAAGGAGGATGGTGGGGGCTATGCTGAGTAGGACAAGTGCAACACGCATACAAGGGTGAAAGGGCCAACACTACACCAGAGAAGGGCAATGCACAGGAGCCAGAGAGAGACAATACTATAGTGGAGGATTGAGACAATAGCATGCAAAAGAACTAGAGGGACACACCAAGACACTACTCAATTCAATTCAATTTATTTTATTTAGATGTGACCATTGGTCATTGTCAAAAGACACTACTCAGAACTAGAGGTTGAGGACTGGGACCAAGGACACTCAAGGATATCAAGGGAAGTATAGGGAACCCTCAAACACAGAGGGGAATAAAGATAGACATAAAGGGAACTATGCCACAGCCAGGGGCCAGAGGAGGACTATGACCAAGGCAGCACTTAGATAGATACCCAGGCATGAAAGGCTACAAGGGAACCATACCACAGAGCTTGAGGATCAAGAGCTATGACTATAACGAGGGGCTAGACTAAGGAAACAGGGAGAGGAGACCACAGAAAAGAACCGGAAACAAGACACAACAACAAGAGCAATAAGACCTGGGAATTGCCAGGCAAGAACTGGGTAAATATACAGGGCTGGAACACTGCAAGGAACACATGCTCCACCAGCTTCCTGTTGCTCCCAGCATGCTGGGTGCCAATTAGTAGGCCAGACAGGTGGGGGTCACAAATAAATCTTTTGCCAGTGTGAGCTAAGTGGTAGCACAGGGGGCAAAAGCCAGCACCACCCAAAGGCTGGGAATTTGAGGCCTGGCCCTGACAAGGGGACACAACAAGGCTGTCCCCTCTCACCACTCCTCTTTAATCTCTCTCTTGAATCACTAGCAATGTATATTCATCAGCTTTCAGCCATTCAAGGTGTGACTATAAATAAAAAAAAATACAAAATTAGTATATATGAAGTTGACATTTTTGTGCTCTTAAAGAACCATCTCCATCAATTCCACCATTGCTGGCAGCATTGGACATTTTTGGAGAGATCTCTGGCTTTCGTATTACTTGGAATAAATCACAAGTAATGGATGTGTCCAAAAGACCAGACCCATTGCAGTTCCAGAATTTATTTCCATTTTCAAATATGCAAAGAAATTACTTATTTAGGTGTCAAGAGATTTCCTCTAATCTCTCAAAAATAATCCCTACAAATATAGACTATGCCCTAAAGTAAATACCTCAGGATATAGAGAGATGGTATCACCTTCCTCTATCTTTATTGGGGAGAATAGAAATAGTGAAAATGAATATTTGCCCAAGACTGACATACGTGATTAGCTTATTGCTTTTAAAAGTATCTATCATGCTTTTTGCTCAAATAAATATGCTTATTATGCAATTTATACAGGACAAAAAGTCACCTCAACTATCACAAAACCCTTAAAAAGTCCTGGACAACTGGAGGTATGGGATTACCAAATCTATATCTCTATTACTCTATATCTCTATTACTTAGCATTTCAAATGCACTCTATTGCAAGATGGTCCGCCTTCAGTGTCTCTTATATACCTGTTTGGTTTGAGATTGAAAAGAGCTTAGCTATGCCTTTTAGTTCCTTCTTTACTTTTCCATACCTTAAGAGGCTACCACTACCCTTATGAAATAATCCAATTTTCTCATCCTCATGGAGCATACTGCATCAGTTCTTACAAATTCTCCTCTTCTACCTCTGTGGGATAACCCATACATCAGATTCAAAGGCAGCTCCGCTCTGAAAACAACTTGGATACAAAAGGGGATAACAAAAATTAAAGATGTAATGGAAGGCAACAGTCTGGCCTAATTTGATTACATTCTTAACAAATATCAGCTACCACCATCACACAGACCTTTCTTCTATTGACTATGCTCTGGGATTCAGAAACAGTTAAGAAACAACTGGTCTCCTGTAACTCTTTAATTGCTAGAAGAGCACATTAAGAAATATCGAAACATGAGCCATTTTTGCAGGAATTACTTATAGATGGCTTAATGCCTGATAGTACCCCATCAGTCTTACTCTAAAATAAAAGTGGGAAAGAGAACGTGGTCTTAATATATTATTGGAAACCTGGGGAAATGTTTAGCTTAAAAGATGCTTCTAACGCTTTATCTTTGCCATTTTTTTCAGAACAAAATATTAAACAGATATTACTTGTTTAAGGCAGGATTGGCAACACAAAGGAGTGCTGGAAATCTAGGCAGCCAAATGCCAATCTTTTACATATTCTTTACACATGTCAAAAAGTGCAAATGTTCTTGGTTAACCAAGAAATGGGCCAGAGTCTCATTGAAAAAAGGAGAAAATATTGGGAAACACACACACACAAAAGTGCTTACTGCTGGGCTACTAGTCTCTGGTCTGGTGGCTACTTTCCCGGATGTCCACCATGAGGAGGACATTTTCTGTGGCTGTGCTGCGGCTGTGGAACTCCCTTTCATTGGAGGCCTGCTTGATTACCGACCTCCCCTCTTTCCGTAGGCAGTGTAAGATCTGGCTGTTCCACCAGGCCTTTCCCGAGGGAGATGTGGTGGGGGGGATGGGTTTTATATTGTTTTAATTGTAGTTTTATAATTGTTTGTTTTAATATGTTTTAAAATGCTGTGAGCTGCCCCGAGATGCCTGGGCAGGAGGGGGAGGCATATATATTTTAGAATAAATAAATAAATAAATACTTGCTGCTGCCTGCCTTCGCATTGCATTCTGTAGAGAGCTGAGCTTCTTCTCTGCCTCCCCAGCCAGACTGCACTCTGTGAACCTTAACAGGGACTGATATCAGCGCAGCACATGGAGCACCCCTGATTGGTCCCTGTAGAAACAGGGATGGAGGATGGTGTTGCAGAGAACTGGGAAGAGGCTTCTGTGCTCCCCTCCCTACAAAAATAATTAATTATCAGGTCCCAGCTAGGCTCTGCAGAGTACAGCATGGCAAGGGAGGCAGAGGCCAGTGAGTAGCCACCAGATCAGAGGCCATCAGCCCAGGAATTAGGTAAGTCGGCCATTGTCCTGGGGCATTCTGGGTTGTCCCAATACTCAAAGAAAAAAAAATTGTAAGAAATCTAGCAAGATCTCTCAATGGAACTGAGATTTTGGTGAGATCTCAGTCCCGGTGTTTGCTCGCAATAATTTTTAAATTTTTCATTCAGCCCTATGGGCTGGAGAGTGAGGGACCAAAGAGGAAAAGTATGCCATCCGGAGTGGGGGAGGGAGGGCCTGGATGGGCCAGAGGATAATAAATTGGCACAAAGGAAACTATTTTAATGGCTTTTATTGAACATTTTAAAAGACTTTATGGGAGGAGCGTGGGGCAGAGCTGGGAGACAGACTAGTGGGACCTACCTCAGAGCTGAGACACCTGCACTGGGGAACGAGCCAGGGACGGAACCTGGAACCTGCGGGATAGTAAAACTGCACCTGAGCCTACAGCTGCTGGAGAAGCGTGGGGCAGAGCCGGGAGACAGACTATCGGGACCTACCTCAGAGTCGAGACACCTGTGCTGGGGAACGAGCTGGGGCAGAGCCTGGAACCTGTGGCATAGTAAAACTGCACCTGAGCCTACGGACGTGCTGTAGGCATATGCCGGGGCCACGTGCCAAAGGGTTGCGCGCACAAGGGTGCGTGCCTTTTGAGCACCCTTCGAGCGCACTTGAGCGAGGAATGTCATCCAAGGCTGGTGTGTTTCTGTTCCCATGTTCGTGACTGTCCTCATGCCTGGTTTCCGTGCTGTGGTTCGTTTATGTCTTTGGGATTTGATACTTTTGGTTTGGGGATAATATTGTTGTGTTTAGGTGTTTATTTTTGTTTTGTCTTTTTAGGATGCCACCTAAAGGTAAAAGGGGGTGTACTCAGGCTCCTCTTTCACCTCCCCAGAAACAAAGGAAGTTGGAAACTCTTTTCCCAACCTCCAACAGGTATAATGCCTTAGCAGAGTCTACTCCCCCCTCACCCCACCTGAATTTTATTGTATCAGGTACTGGAAGTAATTTTTTGGATACTGAAGGACAAGGTAATCTAAATGATTGGTCTGTGCGTAGAGAGGGTACTATTAAAGGGGATAAGCAGAAGCATAATAGTGGATCTGTAAAGCCATATTATAGCTCTACAGCGGAAGTGTTGGCTGAACATGTTACTTTAACAACTCAATCACTCCAGCTTTTGTTTTTTCACCTAAGGAAGATGTCCACCAAGGTTGATTACATCTCAGATCTTCTTTATAAAGGGAAATTACAGGCGGAGGTGGGTTCCATATCTCCTCCGCCACCTCCTAGTTATATTAGATGGCAGAATAAGGCTTGTTTGAACCCGGCAGATCAGGAGGAGGAACCCTCTTTGGTGGTTGATCTTCCATCCTCCCACGGGAGGAAAAGCCTGACTCACTACCACAAAGACAGTTGTAAACTATGTTTAAATATTAAGCCCTCGCCGCGCGAATATTTCCCTTCTTGGTGTTCTCCTTTAGAGGTAGCTGAGCATATAAGGCTTTTGCTTGCTATCCCAATTACTAGTAGGGATATATTATGTTTGGATTTTGTTTGTGTGACTAATTCTCAAAGATTGTGATTCAGTTAGCTAACCAAATCATAGTGAAAGCTATTTGTCAAAGGAAAGCTATACTGAGTAACTGGGGGAATCACTATTTCTGATGTATATTCTAGATCAGCTCAGGATTTCGTGAACTGACCTGGATCATTGGAATCACGGGATAGATTGGTCCCATGGGAACCACTACATAAAAGAACCTTTAATTTACAAATTCCTGCTGTTCCTCACCTTCCGCTGTGAGACATCTTGACGATGTTGAAGAAGGCACTGATATGGAGGTACAAATTGAGAAACCTCATAGTCTCAATTTGCTTTAGGTTTCTGGGTTGCGAGGGGCTAAGGGGGTTTGTAAATCCTTACTCACCCAGGAAACTATGTTCCTTACTAAATTTACATCTCTCTGTAAGCAAACATCTCAAAATTGTGCTAGGGTAAGTACCCTGGGTAAAGCTGACTTGACATCAAGGGAACTGGCTAATTTAACAGAAATGGGTACCTCCTGACAGAGTTTTTCCTCATGTAAATGTGGCACAGGTGGTGGACTCCTTAGCCATTTCCCAGGGAGCTTTGGTTACTTCCACGCCATCTAGAGAGATTGGGGTTTCTCTCCCCTCTGGGGTTAATTCTGAGAGAAGACTAAATTTAAGTATGCCATCTTTAGAAATGTTGACAGAATCGGTTGAACAATGTAGGGAGTGTTTACCATTAAGCCCTGGAAAGTTGGGCTTAAAATCTAATAGACTCGACCAGACTGATCAGACAGTTGTGACTAATGAACCATGACTGTCTTCAAAAGTGGGGGATCAGATGTGGAATCTGGTTTCTTGGAATATTGCGGGTTGGGTATCTAAGTGGAAAGACCATGAGGTCCATGATTACCTGGCCCAATATAAAATAATTTGTCCACAGGAGACCTGGTATGTACAGGACACATTGAGTTTGGAGGGTTTCCATACATGGGTTTTACCAGCTTTACCAGCAGCTGGGAAAGGGCGTCCTAAATGTGGCTTAATTACAATGGTAGCTACAGATTTAAATGCCCAAGTTTCACTCTGGGAGTCAAGGGGATATAATATTCTTTCCCTCTGAATTCTTTCTCCATTGCTGCCCTCAGGCTTATTACTGATTAATGTTTATAACCCCCCTGAGGGCAAGCTTAAGACCTTTTGGTATTCTTTAAGGGGATTAATATTGGATTACCAGGCTAACTTCCCGGTGGATGAAATATTGCTTGTGGGGTGACTTTAATGCTCGTATCGGGGCTTCTGTGTCAATGATTCATTCTGCTTTGAGATTAGAGGACTCACAGATTTCGTTGTTCGATCCTAATATGGATAGAATGTCCCAGGATAATGGTGTTAACCAGGCGGGTAATTAATTATATAGACTTGTCTTGGATATGGCTTTTTTAATATTAAATGGTACGAATCATGGAGATCTGAGGGGTAAATTGACTTATGCTGGGCCATTTGGTAGTAGTGTCTTGGATTATGCTTTGGTAACTTTGGGGTTGGCTCCGTTTATTAAATTTTTTCAGATAGGGGTTCAGCCTCAGAGCGATTATTTCCCTATTCAGATGGGTCTTGGGATACCCTTTTCTGGAATTTCTGATCCTGAGGTCCAGGGCATGCATGATCATAATTGGAAACTCCCTCTCATTCGGGCGTGACGTTGGTCAGCCTCAATTGGAGAGGGTGTTAGGAAACTTTTTGTCTCCCAGGAGGTGATAGATTTGGGTAATCAGCTGATGCTAGCTTCCCATTATCAGGAGGTGTTAGTAATTTGGGATCAACTGGTGGCGTGCTTTATGTCTCTGCTTACTTCTGTATTTAGGAGTAATTCAGGTAGAATTGGTATCAAAAGGAACCCATAGTGGGATGTTGAGTGTAAGAGGGGAAGAGCGGCAGTGAGATTAGCAGCCCGGGAACTACAAGGTACGAAGGGTTCAGCCCAGTTAGCCAGGTATAGAAATCTTAGAAAGTTCTACCATATTTTGATTCGTGGAAAGGAGGAGGCTCATTATGCCCACCAGTGGGCATTACTACAAGAGGCTTTAGATAAAAAACAGTCACGCTTATTTTGGACATTGGTCAATAGGCCTCGACTGCAGGCGCTGTTGGTTAGAGAGGGTAGTACACCTTCGTCGGTATGGATGGATCATTTTGCTAATTTGTTTGCAAATTATGAACGGGATGTTCAAGAACCGCCCCTTTTCGGGGGTGATCTTCCATACTGGGATCCTGTAGACCTGGAGGAGGTACAACTTGTTATTAAAAAGCTTCGTAAAGGAAAGGCAGACTGGCCTGATTATGTTACTGGGGAATTTTTTAAAGCTATGCCTGACTGGGGGGTTCTTGCAATTGCTCATTTTTTTTCCTTGCTAAATGCTGTAGCTAAAATACCAGAATGTTGGAAAACCAAAACCAGTACGATTATTCCAATATTTAAGAAGGGTAGTTGAACAGACCCTAATAATTATAGACCTATAACTTTGCTCTGTATTATTGCTAAATTGTATGCCTGTCTCCTTTTAAACCGCCTTCAATCTTGGTGTGTAGAAAATGACATTCTAGCGGAGGAGCAAGCCGACTTTCATGCCAAACATTCCACATGTGGACAGGTCTTTGTCTTACATCATTTGATGAATAAATATAGAAGATGTAAATGTAAGCTCTATCTAGCGTTCATTGATCCGTCCGCAGCCTTTGATACTATATGCAGGAATAAGCTTTGGGAGGAACTTCAACGCCTTAATCTTGATAGACGGCTTTTGGCACTGATAAAGGCATTATATTCTGGGACTTCCCTTAGGGTCTATCTTCCCACTGGGTATCTATCTGGGGAAGTTCAAACTTATAGAGGGGTGTGGCAGGGGGGCGTTTTGGCACCCATTTTGTTTAACATATATGTGAATCCATTGATTGTTAACCATAAAGACCCTGGTCAATTTCATCCACCCTCTATTTGTGGGACTAAGGTTTATATGGTGATGTATGCAGACGATATGGTCTTGCATTCCCTCTCGAAATGTGGCTTGGCCAGGGCCTTGGATGAATTTGCAGCTCAGTGCTTGGCTAGGCGGCTGGTTATCAACTATGGGAAAATTAAAGTACTGGTGGTTGCAAGATGCCATGCAAAACATAATTGGCTGATGAAAGGTCATAAAGTGGAGCACGTTTGTTCCTATAAATATTTACGACTTAAGTTATCTGACACACTGTCCTGGAGTTCGCATGTTGCAGCAACTAAGACCACAGCCTCTATTGAGGCTTCTGCTATTGCCCATTTTTACTACTCTCATGGGCAGAAATCAGTGAAAGCAGCACGTATAGTTTTGGAAACCAAGGTCATAGCTTGCATTCTCTATGGGGCTTCAGTCCGGGATATGATCCGAAGCTATCAATAAAATTTCAATCAATAATATCCCAGTTTTGGAGAAAAAGTCTTAGAACTCCTAATTTGCATACTTCAATTATTTTGCTTGAACTAGGAAGACCTTCATTGGATATGTTAATAGTACTGTGTCTTGTCATTCTGGGCCAAAATTAGGGATGGTTCTGAACTTGCCCTATTGTCACTAGCATGGACCGAGAAAGCTTCTGATGAGGTGTTTGGCAGAGATCCCTGGTGGACAGCTGTACAATCGTATCTTTCAAGTTTGGGTCTTTCAGAACCCTTTCTACAAGGTTTGACAAGTGTCCAAGTGATTAGGCTCTGTAAACAGAGAGCGAGGGATATTGATAGGCAAAATTTGGCTATTGCACCTCTATATAAGTATTTGATTCCACCGCAGGAAGGTGTTGCTTACCTGTATTCCCTCTCTAATTCACACCTTAGATACGCCTTCAGTACATTAAGGTTTCAATCAGATAAGACCTCAGCCGTATATGGGAGATATCGTCATGTCCCATATTCAGAACGTATTTGTCCTTGTGGGGAAGGGGTAGAAGATTTGGGTCATTATTTGATTGTTTGCCCGCTTTATGATAACAGGCGTAAGTATCTGAGACAGATAAAAAAAATGTAATCCTGGCTTTACGGTCTTACAGCAGATAATTTATCTGTTGGGAGATACAGATGCTGTTAGAACCAAAATGGTGGCAGTATAAGCTCATAGATGTGCAATTATACGTAGCAAGATAGCACGGGACCAATCTGAGGCTTGTTCTGTACAGAATGATACTATATGTATTAGTTGAACGCTTGGGTTGTTTTTCCAATTGTATATATTGGTTTTTTTTTAGCTTTTTCTCCTTTATTATGATGGATATTTGTAAATATGTTTTGAGTATCCTTATGTGCTTTTTTGTATTTAAAGAAGTTTTTTTTTTTTTTAATGGAGTATTCATATACATATATTTTGTTGTAAAGGTCATGTGGCCTCAATATTAAAGGTTTATTCATTCGAAAGCCTTTATTTATGATCAGTAAACTGTCACTTAAGGCTGGGTGTTTGTGTCAGCAATGTGACTAATGTGCTGGCACAAGGAATCCTAGATCTCTCCAGCTGTGCACTGCTCCTCTATGTTCATCTAGTCATGAAACAGGGGTGCTGGCTCACCAGAGCTAAATGGGGTGGGTGCAGCAGGGCAGCTGTTCTCCAACGCAGCCCACCAGTTTCACAGATGTGTAGAACACAGGTGGTGGTGGTGGTTATTTTAAATTAATCCTGGATGTGATTTCTCTCCAGTGCTGCTTCAAACTCCCCCAAACCCTCTCCACAACAGAGCAGGTGGGGCTGAGCTGCCTCATGAAGTACCTCTGCTCTGGGGTGCAGGCAACAGTGTAGGCCTTCATGAGCCAGGGCTTCATTGGGTAGGCAGGGTCCCCCAGAACAACAGACCTCATGAGCACCTCCTTGATGCAGGTTTCAGTGTTGGATCCAAAGTCCCAGTTGTACATGCACCCAAAGATGTTGGTGTCATGGTTCTTTCTGGATCACCCGACCAGCACATCCACAAATTGGGTACAGTGGTCCACTATGGCCTGGAAAGCCACAGTGGAAACCCCTTGCAGTTCAAAAAGTCATCTTTGATATGGTGATATGGCTCCCATCAATCACCCCTATACAGTTTGGTAACCCCTTCCTCAGAAAGCCCTCCATCACCTCAGCAGGGGTCAGTCAACTGAACTACCCAGTCCAGTAGCACTTCCAATATTGCCATGCAAACCTCAATAAGGATGGCACTCGCTGTAGCGGTTACAATGCCAAATTACGGAGTAATAGAGTGGCAGCAGTCTGTGGTAGTGAGCTTTCACATGGTGATGACCAAGCACTTCTCCACTGGGATGGGCAACCACATCACTGTGTACTGTTTCTTCAGTTGTGGCCTGAGGTTCTCGGCTATCTGCAGGATGAGGCAACAGGGTGCCCTAAGTTAGAGATGCACTTGGCATCTCACCAAGAGGACAGCATGTTCTCCCAACACCCTGTGCTTTTCTCCTTGACCCACGCAAGCCTCTCAGTGGGTACAGACATGATCATGGCATTGGTGACCAAAGCCACATATGCGGTCAGGTATCTCTCAGCATGCATGAGCTCCCCATGCAGTTGCCACTGGAGGAAGAAAAAATTGATGGCACCTAAGCAGGAAATGCCTCCATGATGGCAGCTAATCCACGACAGCATTACAGGTGTCTGTGAAGTTGGCAGAACAAGCAACAAATGATTTGAAAAATTTACAGAGCTGGGCAGCTGCGTAGCTAAGATTGGCTGCATGCTGCATGGGAGCAAGTACTGTCCACTACTGGCTATGTGTCATCACAGGATTGGCTGCTGTGGTTGAAAAAGTCTTTGCAAAGCTGGGTATGTTTGTGTGTTGCACTGGCACTGTTAGTGCAGTTAACAGGCATGTCAGTGCACACATCAAATCATGTAAAAATGTTACAGCTGTTACCACATGGAAGCATGGTGTTTTTTTTTAATTAGGCTGGGGAGGGTCACTGAATATAAAAAAACAATAATGGGTAAGTGGGGGGATCTGAGCAGCGGTGAAGGTCACTAGGCATGGAACGTATGCGGAAGGAGAACTTCCCAGTGGTTAAAACAACTCATATTTTCTTATAATTTGAAAGTACATTTTTTGATTGCAATGAGCATGAGGGACCATAGTGCCACAGAAATCTATTCGTGCAGGTTGTTTGTCAGGGAAAGTTCAAGCTTTTTCTGTGGGTTCTGTGGCCAGCTGGAGTATGGGACCCAGATACACTGCCCTTTGCTGACATTTTTATGAGGACTAGGGATGGATGAACAGATCGTGGTTCGGGTTCAGCCGTTCAGTTTGGTCTGGTTCGGTTCGCCCA
>QEPC01009972.1:539913-573008 GCA_003113815.1 Sphenodon punctatus | reverse complement strand
TGTGTGTGTGTGTGTGTGTGTGTGTGTGAGATGAGGGGGGTGTCAGTGGGGACTGCCCACAAGTGCATGAAATACACGCTGGGGGATGCCCATTTATTAGGCTGGACAAGCTAAGCATGTGAGTGGGGGCTGAGTGGGGGCTGTATGGACCAAACACAGACATCAGGGGGCTATTGTCTCATTTGTTTACATCCACAGTCACATTCTGACACCCCTTGCTATACTGAGTTTAATTTATTTTTAAGCATATTCAGAAAATTAGTGGGACTACTTGAGGAATAAACTACCACTCATTGTAGGTAAGGATACCCAAAATTGACCCTCACTGGTCAGATGCTATGTTGGCTTTGACCAAATAATCATTAGATTCAAGAGCAGTACATTTCTTAGTTTTCCAGTCATAGATGACATGTAGAAATTGCTTTGTTCCATCTCATAGATTTAGATATTGTCTGCATATCAAAAGATGATACAGAGCCAATTTTGCAAACTTTCCACACAGAACTATTGTTCAAGCTAAAGACAGCTCAACCCATAGAGGAAAACACATGAAAGTACATTCTCAAGTAGGAGAAAAGTGTGCCTTGTAAGCTTTTACATTAGCAGAAGTTTGGGCCAGCAGAGGAATAGCCTAGATAATTTTAATCTCCACAGGCAGATTTGCCCTCTTTAAAATAAAATGGAAGAGTAGATAATTAGCCTGCTACAAAGGAGTTCTAACAGGACTGAGGTCAAGAGGGCTGCATAGACCTTCATAAACCTCAGGGCTTTAGATACTTTGAGATGCAATCTGAGAAATCCCCTTGATCCTCAAATGCCCTGATAAATGATGTATCAAGACAGGCTTCTTGCAGAACTCTCTCACTCACACATACACACAAATACAGTAATCCTCACTCTATTCTCCAAACTTGTACGTATTTTTCATTGATTATGAATGGACTCATACAGTGAAAAAGATCTAAACTTTTAACAGCTCAACCTCACTCAATGTTATTTTTTTTAAATTAAATTGATCCTGGGAAAGATTAAATATATAGAGAACCGAAGCGGGTACTAAAAACCAGGTATACCTGCTGAAATTATAGTACCCAAATTATTTTGAGCAGATAAACAATACATGGTTTAGTGTCTGATGAGTTACCCAAATTACCATTACTGGTTTTCGATTACTGAATTACTGTTATTCCATTTTGTGCTGTTTTACCAATTACCAGTTTACCAATTTTCTGTCCATTTCCAGTATCCAGAATAGGTCAATAAAACAGGAAGTCAGTAACTCAGAAATGGTAACACTCAGTATTTCAGGTAGTTACATACCCATCTTGGTATTTGGGTACCAATCCGGTACTCAACAGGCTGCCCAGAATGTTGGGTATTGAGCAGCAAATTTTGTACCTGTGGGCGTTTCAACTCTAATAGTAAACACTATTCAGATATCAGACTTGTGGTCTTTAGGATAGTTGGCCACTTACAAAACGTTTGTCCTTTTCATCAGTAGCAAGCCACAGTTAAAACTAAACTCAGTAAAGGTCCAAGAGGTTGCTGCGATGCCTTGTAATGTGCAACCCACCAGCAGCATATGTGCTTGGGAAAATGTTTAAAGAACAAATGCCTTTTCTGGAAATCTCTTACAGGCAGGTGTATTTTGAGAGAATGAAGTGGGCATGACCATGGAAGCTCTCTCACTAGCTTCTATTTGCAGGCTATTTGCAGGCTGGATCAGCTGCGAGGGGTGACTAGAATTGATGAATGGTGCAAGCTGTTTTAATATGTATCAGGCAAGGTTTGCCAAATACAGAAGTGATATACAAATGCTGGAGGGCTGTGGCTTGATGATCTCATATGCTCATCACATATTTTCTTTCTTCAACCATGAATAATGGCACAGCCCTGTGCCAGATTATTTGATGGCTGTCAGAAATTAAAGAAAAAGAAAGACGAGAGCAGGCTACATTGTCAGCATGATGACCTACAGCCAAAACCAACAATTCAAAATCTTGTCAGTTTTATAAAATTAGTAAACTCCTCTTCATACAGAAAGAAAAATTCTCCAGAGAGAGTAATAAACAGATCTCTGGGGAGAAGACATACACTTGCACCTTATAACAGATTATTAACATATTGTTCATATGATGATTGATTTGTTATAAAACTCAACAAGCTATGTATAAATTCCAGTTTGTTATTTTGCTCAGTTTGGAATCTTAGGGGGGAAAAAATCCACTGGTAAGGGGTGCAGTTTCTCTGTAGAGAATATATGGGGGGGGGGGGGGTGTTAGAGCCCATTCTTAAATGTGACACTATAATACTCTAATCTCCTTCTCAAATCAACATGCATCTTTAGTAAAGTCACAGTTATGTTGGTGTAAAGTGACACAAGAGGAGAGCTAGATTGTAAGATTCTGCATTCTATCCGCAAGCCAAAAAGCAGGCAGAGAGTACAGTAGGGCTAGCCAAATTCATCAAACAACAGAAGGCTCTATTATTGGTTCTTGTGAGCTATGGTCTGTGTTGTCTGGAAGTGTTATGGCCCAACAGGGAGATTCCTGGGGTATTTACCTTATGTTACAACAAAAATGATCAGACACACACACACACACATCACACCCAACATTACTTTGCAACGAAGTACAAAACAACAAAGCAATTTATAATTCTTAGATCACAAAACCATTTAGAAAATTGCTTATTGTCCCAACACAGACCTCTTTGATATGCAATTTGATATACTAACCACTTGATATATCAAGTCTCTGCCTCTGCACTTGACTGCTGTTAATTAGGAAATTGCTATTGCCTAATAGGGTTCCTCCTCATTCTTCCATTTGGACGGGAAATAGTATCTATACTATCTTATCCAGAGAAGACCTGGGCATCTTGTACACGCTTGGTTGAGGTTCCACAGAGGCATGATGTAACTTCACTAGCTCAGGTCCCCTCCTTCCTGACTATTGTTTGTTGTCTGACAGCTCAGCTCTAAATCCTATATGAATATCCTACAGGCCTATAGCCTCTCACTGACCCACATACTCACTCGGAAATCTGCCCAGAAAAAGGGGGAGGGGTGAAGCAGAGGACTTTGAGGACAGTGACAATATTAAGCTAACTAAAAGAGTCCTACAGAAGAGGGAGAAGGTGAGATGCTATGAAGAGTGGCTGTCCATTCAGCCAGGGCCCTCACCATCCCATCCTGTGGAACCCAAACATTCAGAAGGGCTTCTGCATTTCAACAAAGCAGGTATGGTGATGGAGGAAGCAGACCTCCATCACTGGTAGCCTCCTTTTTCTCTTGTCTGGATGTTTCCTATCAAAGTGGAGAAATGGAAAGGAAGTGAAGGATGGCCCTTTAAAAATATTTTCTTATATAACTTCTGTATCGTAAAAATGTTAGTGCACAAAATTCACCATTACCCCTAATGTGGGCAGGACATTCATTCGTCATGAAAGTCAGAGAGAGTTTTGCCATTGACTTTAGTGAATGGAATATTGTGCTGCACAGTCTTCCACCCATAGAAGTCAATGGAAGTTTGCCATTGACTTCTATGGGTGGAAGACTATGCAGCAAAATCCTCCACCCACTGAAGGATTGTGTATGTAACTTTGACTGTTTTTAAATGGGCATGGGCAGGAGAACCAGGTCTGTGTGCACATGGTGGAGCACACAAGCACTTCTGGTGGGTGGGGGAGGGTGTGCACACCCATACACCCACTGGCCACTCATGCACCCACATGGTGTGACCTGGGATTTCCTAGGCTCCACCATGCGGGGAGGTGGGTGGAGGTAGGTAGGAGTGCATGGGTCACGGGAGTGCGCACCCACCCACCACCACTTTTACACGGCTGTTTCCACGTGTCCACTGGGTAGACCTGTGTGATAGCACCTTGTGTAAAAACAGCCTTTAAAAGGTGGATGAGAGGTTGCTCCTCATTTCAGTCTTGATATAGCTGGTACCAATCACCATCAGATATCCTGCCCATTGCTACTCAATAGCAGGATTGAGGATTCTTTGCCTGTGCCAGCTCTCTGCCACAGGTGCTTGAACTGGGATTAGTCAGAACAGCCATTCACAAATCTACTCACAATATTTAAGTTTTAATGAAAAAATAAAATGGTTCAGATTTTTCTTTTTTTTTTAAAATCAAAAATCGGTTTTGGTCCTAAATGTAAATTAGCTTTGGCAATGAAACCAGGGGGAGGTGAAGAGCATTAGACTGTGACCTGAAGAAAGGGGAGAGGGCTAAGAGCCTACTTTATTGAGTCACGGAGGGATGGAAGTGCAACAAATTATTGCCCGAGTCACCAGCTAAACTTAAGTTAGGCCCTGCCAATGCACCTAATATAATTTCAAAGTTAATATTTATGCAAAAACAGAGCAGCTAAGGAAATCTGTTGAAAGAACCCAACTGACATTAACATTTGGAAATATGACAGAACCTGACTCAGGTACTCTAGACCAGGAGGCAAGCTGAGATGAGACGGGGCTTGTTTCCAGACATTCGTAGGATCAACAGGTTTACTTTCGTCAGGAGGATCTGGAGAACCAGGAAGATGATCCTGAAGGGTTTTAGTTATTTGTCCTTGAGGATCTGCATGAAAGGAAAACATATAATCAAGGACCAAGTTGACTGCACCAAAAAATCTTAAATTCTCCAACTAGTGAAGCCAAATTCTGAAAATTCACTGCGAGCATTAATATTTGCATAATTAACTGGATTTGCATAACTATGCATGCTGGGAAGAAAATTTGCAATAGGTTTGACATAGAATCACAACTTTGTTAATCAAACACAACTCAAATCCTCTAGAATTTCAGCACCTCCCTCATGCAAACAAAGGGCCTTCAGACCCCACCCACCCACAATTCATCTCCCAGGGGCCAATTTACCCTCAGGTCATGGTCAGGATTGGCTGATTCTGTGAGGATTGGCTGATTCTGCGAGGATTGGCTGATTCTGCAAAAATCACTGCAAATTGCAGCAACGCAGTCAACTCAGGTTCCTGCATATAATCGTTATTACCAATGAGAGCTGGGTTTCACAATTAGGATGGGACAGGGTGTTGCTGAGGTAGCCAATGTTCTTTTACTAGAGTTTTAGCTCACTAGAACTTTCAATGAGTGTGTTACATGAGAAGGGCTTGCAAAAATGGGCCCTGTCCAGTGACCAGTTCGTAAAAAACAGGTGTTGGTGTGCAAGCCTGTACCAGAAGTCCCACCCCTAAGCTCTGGACAGGTTTAGAGGTTCAGAGGAGCCAGTGGAGCTGACTTGCCAGGACAAGGATTATCACCCGTTGTGGTGGCATTGGCCACAATGGGAGTGTAAATGTCAAAACCTGGAGAGGTGACAACCCTAGCCAGGACCCGACCTACTACTTCACCAGCCAACACAATCACTGCCAGGTAGCTGATGCGTGGTATTGCTGTTGCCAGCCATTTGCTGTTGACACTGGAAGTGTTCTTGCCACCAACAGCTGATAGGTGGCAACAGCAGCCCTAGCCCCTAGTTCTGGCCCATATCAGGATTTAGATGGAGGTGCAATGTCAGTGAGCTGGTATGAAGAAAGATGTTGGGGCCAAGCACTGGCACAAATTAATACCTGATGCTTTTGCTACTTTTTGGCAGAATACTTATATATGCATCCACATACAAAGAGAGGAAGAGAGAATGCACACACTGCCCATTAATACGGAGAGTACTTGCTATAGTACCCCATTTTTGGGTTATGGTTTCTTTAGGGAATAAATCATGCCATAAGCTGTGTGCTCCTGCAACCGTATCACGCTGCATAATAAAGGTACAAGGACACATGACTTATGGCATAGCATGAACAGACCCTTTTGTTGATAGTCATGGAGAAAGGGAATGACTTATCTGGATCAGCGGTTTCCAACTATTGTTGTTCTGAATGCTGCATGGAGCAGAATCTCCACTTCACACAACTGAAACGACCTATTTCATTGGAACTCTGTTGAGTTAAATAGACCTTCAACTGCTGTAAAAGTGGTGTAACACAGGGGAAGAACCAAGCTGTATTAACTGTGCTTAGGGCCTGATCCTGAAAACTCTGCCTATAGAGTTTAGTGCTTACAACAGGACATAGCAGAGTTGGATCCAGGCAAGTGTAGATTGTGCAACTGCATCTGGCCCCATGTGTTGAGAGGACTATGAGGGGTCTCAAATATGGGGGCTATGAATAAACTTGAAATGACAAAATGAGCATGAGAAGCACTGGTGTTAAAATGGGCCCACAGAGTCTCGAATATGTGGCATCCCTGACCTGTGGAGGGTCCATTGCAATTCAGGAGGGCCCCGCCCAACATTTGAAGCTTGGAAGTAAACTAAAAATAACATATGGGTCTGCAATTCAGGGATCCCCAACTCCTCCAAAACAGTAATGGTTTCTTTTTTCTAAGACCATGAGTCAGCAAGAGCCAGTCAAACATTCCTATATTAGGAGGGGGCCTGCACTGTGAGTTTGCTAAGACCCCAACTTCCTTGTATATGGAACTTGGGCACAGTGCTTATGTCAGGATCTGGATTTGAATTAGCACCTTGGGACCCTAAAGATGACACCCAACTCTACCTCTCATTTTCATCCAATCCAGACCCGGCAGTCTCGGTGCTTACCCGACGTCTGGTGGCTGTTGGGGATTAGATGAGGGTGAGCCAACTGAAGTTGAATCCCGACAAGACGGAGGTGATGGTGGTGGGGAGGGCAGTGGATGTGGTGGCTCCCATCATTGATGGGATCCGCCCTCCACTGGTATCCCAGGTCAAGAAGTCTGGGCATGCTCCTCGATCCGCAGCTCCACCTGGATTCCCAGGTGGGGGCAGTGGCGAGGAATGTGTTTCATCAATTACATCTGGTGCAACAGCTTCGGCCATATGTTTCAGATAGGGACCCGGCCACCATCATCCATGCTTTCATTACCTCGAGATTGGACTATTGCAATGCGCTCTACGTGCGGCTACCTATGGTGACTGCAGCTAGTGCAGAATGCAGCGGCCTGTCTCATTACAGGGACAGGTTGCCGTGAGCACATTACACCGGTGTTCTGGGCTCTGCACTGGCTGCCTATAGTCTTTTGGGCCCAATTCAAGGTATTGGTTTTGACCTATAAAGCCCTATACAGCCTTGGTCCAATTTACCTGCGTGACCACCTCACTCTCCACGGTCTGGAGCGGCCTCTGCGGTCCGCTGGGAGCACCTTTCTTGAGGTCCCCCGTGTGACCCAGGGGGCCACTATGGAGAGGGAGTTCTTGTTGGATGCACCTAGGTTGTTGAACTCCCTCCCTGTGAGAGGCCCGGGTGGCCCTGGATCTCCCCTCCTTTCGTCGCATGTGTAAAACCTGGCTGTTCCTCCTGGCTTTTGGTGAGGGAGATGGGGTGTAAGGTGGGATAGGAGGGAGATGGGATGTAAGGTAGGATGGGAGTGGGTTAGGGAGGGAGGGTTTATTTTTCAGTGCTTTCCTTTTAATGTGTTTTACTTTTAGCTTTTTTATGTTTGTTATGTTGTAAGCTGCCCCGAGCTGCCTGGAGCAGGAGGGGCGAGGTAAAAATACTGTAATAAATAATAAATAAATGTAATAAACAAAGGGGGTGACCAGCTCTGGACCATTACCATTCTGGCCAGCTTCAGGTCCTTGAGGTCCTGTAGGCTCTGCTCCACTGCCCAGATAGCCTGATGGAGAACCCCACCCACTTGGCTTTGATTGGCCACTGGTTGTGCCTACCCACTAGTATAAAAGGCCCATGACAAGAAACAGAAGGCAGGGAGAACAATGCTTAAGCCTCTGTGGTCTAGCTTGGCCTGCCTTTGAACTGATTTCAGACTATGTTCCTGGATTGTCCCCTGGCTTTGATGCTTGACTAGCAAGCATAGATCCTGCTGGAACTCCTGCCTGGTCCTGATCTTGTTGCCACTCTGTCCTGACTGCACTCGGCACCTGACAGTTTGCTTTGCCTCTCTTGAGCCTCACTCCACTTTCGGGGCTCATGGTGACAGCATCAGCTCAAGATGGAGATAGCAGTGACTTCCATATCTCTCCAGGTGAGAGATGCTTTATTTTTCTGACTGCAGGGTCAGGTAACTACCCTGCAGGAGGAGACTGCCTCCTCCGTGCTGAATCTGCAGTCCCAGATTACTGCTCTCAAAGAGGAAAACGTGACCCTGAAGGCACGCTTGCTTGATGATTTTTATTGCCTTCTGTCAGAGGATTGATCAGAGCCTGAGGGAGCACTGCCAAGAGCGGCAGGGTGGGTTCCATTCATCACCATCACTGGCTTCTGGCTGTGTAACACAGATCATAGGGCTCTCAGCGAACCTGATCTTCCTGAGCTCATGCAGTTGGGGGCTATTCGCTTCTGCCACCCAGAAGAGGAAACGACAATATGTCTGGACCTGAGACTTTGTTTCTATTGTGGTGACCACAGCCATTTCATTTCATTTTGTCCTAAGAAAACAAGGATGTGTAGGAGTCCAATATCTACCCCTCATCTTCAAGTCCTGTTGCCTGCTCATGTGTATTCGCTTATGCCCTTGTCCTGTCCCTAGCACCCCGAGGTCTTTATCCACCTGTGAACCAGCTGGCCCCGTCTGGTCTGCCATCTTCCTGCCCAGATGCATCAGCTCTTCAGGTGCTAGCCCTGGTTTCAGCGTCTCTTGTCCTGATTTCCACACACTAGTTCCTGTCCTCAGTAACCTGCAGCCCTGGGATCTGTCATCAGAGGAAGATATGCACTGGATCCTGACATGGGGCCCCATACGTTTGCCTTTCCAGAGAGGCCCACCTTGGAAAATGGATTCTGTTCTTTTCCTCAACGACGGAAAAAACATGCCCCTGAATACTGCCTGTAAGGGGCAGGTAGGCAGTGGAGTTACCGAACAAGGCGTAATCTGGTAACTAACCTGGTAATCTGGTAGCACAGCATCAGGCAGTGGGATCAGGGAAAGGTGTAGTATTTGGAGCATGGGACAAAACCAGGATAGCAAGTAGCACTGGGATCAGGCAGAGACGTAGACAAGTTGCAGCATGGGACAAAACCAGAATGTCAGGTAGCACAGGTGTCAGGCAGCAAGGGGAAGGTTAGGCAACAGGCTGGAAGGACTAGGAAGCAGGAGGGTATACAGGAGGGGATAGAAGGAACAGGGAAGGGTGTTAGTAAGCCACTGCCTCTTTACTGGCTTCTGCTTATAAAGGGAGAGAAGAAGTGGTGGGAACTTCCTGTTCTGCCCCGGAGTCGGCTCTGATTGGCTGGGGGCACAGTCTCCAAAGAAAAGGTGCAGACACTGTCCGCAAACTGGTGCTACTGTGGTTAGAAGATCCCACTTCTATTTCTGCAGGCACGAACTGCTTGCAGCTGCAGGTGACACTGCCAGATGGGGAAAAACACCAGAGGTCGCCCCTAGAGTGAGGGTAGTGTCAGGATCTGGATTAGAACTGGTGCTCTTGAGATTCTGGAGGAGAAGTCTGGCTCTGCAGAACCACCATACTGCCCAGGTTCAGGCCCTGGACCCAGTCCTGTAGGTTCCGCTCCACTGCCCGGATGCCTGATGGAGATCTTCACTAGGCTGCGACTGGCCTTTGGTTGTGTCTACCCAATAAAAAGGGCACATAACAGGAAGCAGAAGGTAGGCAGAGCAATGCTTACGACTCTTGCCTTGGCATTCCTGCTCCAGGCTGACCTGCCTGCCTTTGAACGAATTTCTCCAGCTTAACCATCTGCTTTGACCCTGACCACGTTCTTGGATTGTCCCTCAGATTAGATGTTGGCCTAGTCCTGACCCTGCTGGAACTCCTGCCTGGTCCTGAGCCTGTTGCAACTCTGCCCTGACTCCACTCGGCACCTGACACCTTACTACCTTAAGTAGTCCTACTGTGGGACTTGCTCACAGTAGTTAGTGGTTATGGTTACAGGACTGGACTCTATTTTACATGAAATCCTTGGATACATGAGAGGCCCAATACTGATATCACTCCACTTTTATACTGGTGTAAGTATATTGGCTGCACAATCAAACAAAACATGAATTATAACCTCTACATTCCCAGAGCCACAAGGACAGATGTGTTGGGAATAGGGGGCCTTTTGATAATGTCCATGAAGTACAGCAGAATCAAATAAATGAAATCTAAGTAAGGCATAGAATCTCCTTAAGGAGGGGTTGGACAGTTGAATCAGATAACTTTCCATTTGGCAACTTGATTTAAGCTCTGGATACCATAAGACTATTTTCTGTAACCGATTGTTGCTCATACCTTCCTGCCAGGCCATATCCAATACTCTCTGCTTAATAATAGAACTTGGCTGGGCATGAGATTTCTCAAGCAGAAATGAAGAAGAGAGGTCCTTGCAAGTATTGTCTTAAGCCATGGATAAGTCTTGCAAGTATTGTCTTAAGACATGGATGAGAATCAGGACTCTGAAAATCTGACTGCTCCCTAAGGCAAAAGTAAGGCAGTCAATTGGAACACAAATTATGAATTCTAGACCAAACTTTCAGAGTTCTGATAGTAGTTCTACTATACATGGATAGAGTTGCCGTTTCTGTGTGTATCATTGAACCTGGGACATTAGCAGGTAAGAACAGAAGCCTTTGGACAGGACTTTCTTTTGATGCACATATGCCAAGAACCTGAGCTACAAAAAGTAAGTCCTAAATAGACATAGGATTTCACGTGAACTAACAAGTGAATGATTATACAAAGACCAATTATAAATTTGAGGGTTTCTTCCTATAACCATAACCTGTGATTTGCTGTAATTAATGGTTAAATTGTTGTCTTGACAGTAGGTGCCCAGCTGATTTGAAAGCAATTGGAGGCCACTGTAAGTCTGGGATAATAGTGTAATATTGTCAGCATACAGAAAAATTAGGAGTGATCTCCCAGTTATCTTAGGGGGCGAGAAAGTCTCAGGTTTCATCAAGTCTGTAATATTATGAATGAATAAATTGAATAAAATAGGGGCCAAGAGACATCCTTTATGTACTCCCGTGGTGGTGGGAAAAGGAGCAGAACACATACTCTTGGAATTAAGTCTAACCACAGCTCCACTTGTATGTGGGCATACAAAAGGATAATGAGCTCTAGTAAATATGGATCAATGTCCATTTGTTGCAATTTGGCTGCACTATTGTTAATGGGTCTGATCCCATGCCCCACATGCGCTGAACAGTACGTGTGCACATGTGCATGCAAACAACACGCACCCCATTACAGGGGCGCTGTGCCACATGAAAACTGTGGTACACACGTGGAACCCATTTACAAGCCACACACAGGCAATTTGGGATTGCAGCCATTGGAATTACTCCTGAGTAATTGTGGCTTTTAATTTCTACACAGTCCAAACAGTGTAATCTAGGCCAGGATCAGCACCATTTAAATATAATAAATTGTTCAACTGATTCTCAGCTCTTAGGCACCAAAAGAGTTGATTAACAGGATTTTTCTATCATGTGTGATACCATATTAGGTACCATGGGAGTTTAGTTTAAGAATGAGCTTTCACTTTAAATGTGAGGTTTTCCTTTGCTGTTGTGGATTTAAATGAGATCCTTGGCATTATTTGAATATAGTGTAGCTGTTTCATCGTTTAATCATATTTTGATCTTAATTTATCTTTGCAGTCACTGCTTTCTTTCAAAGCCTGAGACCACAGGAGGAAGAAGAAACCCCTTTGAATTTCTATCTGGCTTTTAAAAATGTATAACTGGCTTATAAATATTTTAGAGGCTCTACTGCATCATTTTACCTCACAGAGCACTCTTGTTGCTGCTACTCTCGTTACTACATGAAATGCAATGAAGTTTTGTTAGCCAAGTGTTAGTGTCATTCTTGAATAAGGAAAAAAGGGAAATGGCAGTCTCGCCTGTCAGGCTTAAGTTATAGAAAATCAAGCGACAGATGCATTAAATATTCATGGAAGTCTAAGATATTTGGAAGATTTATGCCCATTATTTTGTGCCTCTTTTGTGGTGAGGATGTGCTATTTCACTTGTATGTGGGCATGTAAAAGACACTGTGTTGAAAACAAAGTGGATGATACAATTATTATTTTTATTAGTGTTACTATTGTCTAGAAGTGTATTACTTTACTATGCTCCTTCTCTGTTAAAATCTGCTATAAAGCTACATTACTCCAGCTGGTTCCACTAACAACAGTATATGAAATATAGACTATCAACTCCCCTTTACATTACAGCATTACCATAAATCCTTACACACTAAGATCATAATGCATCATATGCTCCAACAACACATTGCTAGTAAAACTACTTAGTATCCAAGTGAAGGAGCACTGCTTTTTAAACAGTCCAATAAAAACACAGGCAAAAACTTTGTCAAAGCTGTGAATTTGTGAGTAGTTCAACTGTCTCCTAAAGCTAAATTCTGCCCGCAAGTTACACCTATGCAACTGATTGGAAGGATTTCAGTGAATGTTAATGACAACAAAGTTTGGCTACTTCTCTGTTTCATTATGTCATTTAACTGCATGAGATTTGGAAGGATATTAAATTGGCTGTTTCCCCTTTCAATTCTGAGAATCCAGCTGACCCCAACTAAAAAAATGCAGATGAATTAACCAAATCTTCCAAACTGATTGCATTCAGTCAGTTTTGAGAAACTTTGGGAATTTTTCAGAGTTTGTAATCTGTATTTAAAATGACAAATACTTAATGGAATATTTTCCAAGGAGAATGTGAAAAAGTGTGCACAAATGATGTTAACCTTGGAATTAGAGTATGCCCTTCCCGTGCCTTTGAAACTGAATACATAGACTGTGTATATGGCCAAGGCTACACATAGATAGGTACAAACATGCACATCTTAGATTGAATGCAGTGGTTACATTTTATTTAGCTGACAGTATAGATTTATATCTCCTTGGCAGCCTCTCATATGCCACATGCAAAAAGCAGAAATAACCATGTTTTGGGATCTGATACATTCCCATTTAATCAGCTTGCCCATTGCTGTAAATTTACAACACTGTAGTTTTCTGTAAACATAATAATCTATGTAGAGAGGATATACATGCACTTACCTTGAGAGGCCATGAAGCTGCCTGAGTTACTGCTTCAAAGGAAGCCAGGTTAAAAGGAAAGGCTTTTCTTGTTGCAGCAAGGAAAAAAAAAAGCACAGCATGCACAAAACTTCAGAAGGTGCCTGTCGACTTCATGTCAGCTTACAAAAGAACTGGAAGGAAACGCATTGCTTTTCTCATGTTCCAGAACACTGCATTTTATGTAGCTGGATAACAGGGGGAGACGATGCTAGCAAACAAGAAAAATAGTTCTCATTGTAAAGCCATTTTGCACCAGTAGAAACAGGAAGGGGCTATAGTGAAAACTAAAGGGGTGAACTTTAATGAACCACCAATTAATTTAAATGCATGGATGAGACCAAGTCTACTTTTATACTGTATACTCTGGGCTATTTAGTTTCTATCGTCATTATTCTCTCTTACGTTTTCATTCTGCAAGAATACCTGCTGACTAACTTTCTGTTCCCCTCTGATGAACCCAATCATATTTGCTACACCTCAAATCAGTGAAGTATGTATATATGTTTTCCTCAAGTTTTCCCTCCATCAGCCTCACCAAATTAAAGATTTTTGACTCTTACCAAACAAAATCCAGAAAATGAGGCCACTAATTCTCCATGCATGGGTCCAGCAGCTGTGCTGGAAAGTGAGCTGCTTGCTCTGAACTGAGACAGTTAAATTGGCAAAATGAAGCCTTGCTCCACGTGAAATTGGAATGCTAGTAATTACCTGCCTTGCACTGAGAGAGAGAGACAGAGTAACCTTGAATTGCCAGCTCATATTTCTAACTCAAGTGACCAAGTCGCCATGGAGATTGTACCCATGTGATCCATACACAGACATGATTCACAACTATTAGACCACTTAGAGTTTTGCATAGTGTCAGGAGAATTAAGGTAATATGGGCCATGTTCTGTTCACATTTACCCCAAGGAAAATTCTATTATTATTATTATTAGTAGTAGTATCTTATTATTATTATTTATTTTTAAAAAGATGTGCAGCCATTTAACTGAACAGAATTTATCCCAGTGTTTATAATTTGGACCAGCATGTGAGAGAATTTAAAAAACCCTGTCAACTCAACTTGTTTTTTTATTGACCATAGTTTGTTCAAAGTAGTAAACAAAATGACCACAGTCTTTCCCTATAATGTGACACCTCTGGGCTGAAGGTGCACAGTTGTTTTGAATTGCTTTAGCCTGCTAGTGCAGAATTCATTGGCCTGAAGGAATCCCAGCTGAGGTAGAGTCCAAGGGCAACTCCAACCAAACAGAGACCTCAGTGTCACCACTTGCAAGGAAGTAGTTTCAAGATTGTGACTGTTATAAACATGGGATAAAGTTCACCCCTGCACTGAGAACACAAAATTTAATCATAGTGTTACCATACCTCTGGGTATAATAACCAGAGTCTCCAGGTTTTAACCTATCATCTCTAAACTCTGTAGAAAGCCCTGATTTGGGCTCCAGATTTGTATAACCCAGAGTAATCAGAGCTTCAGAATAGTGGCCATGTCGTAAAGGGGTGAAGTGAAAAGGCTTCCTGCCTTGCTTCTGATGTGGCCCCCCTTTCAGAGATTTATGACATCACAATGTATGGGGCATAGTCATGTCAGATAGGGGAAGGAGAGTTCCTTTGCCCAGCCTCTACCCCCCTACCCTGTGGAATGGCCTTGCTATTTGGGGGCCAAAACCTCCAGGAAGGCAGCAACCTGTTTGATGCATCATTTGAGCTCCACTTAAATCTGTAAGTGGTGCATAAGCTAAACTTGAGATTCGTAGGCTAAATAGTAGGAAGAATTTTCTAACTACCAGAATAGTTAGGCGGTGGAATAATTTGCCAAGGGAGGTTGTGGTGGTCCTGTCACTGGAGACCTTTAAAAATAGGTTAGGCAGGTATCTCTCAGGGAAAATGTGTAGGTGGATCCTGCTGAACTAAATACATCTTGGGGTTCCTTCCAACTGTCTAAGGGTGTAGCCATAATAGGGACAGATGGTGTAGCTGTAGTCTGGGGACCCACACTTCCTGGTACAGCTGCATCCCCCTGCTACTGGGATGTGGGGCATTTAATCTTCTACACCAGGGTCTTTTCCAACCTAGCAGTTCTATAATTCTATAAATCCTTGTGCTGGTCCTTTGAACTGGCAAGCATATTTCACAGGCCATATAATCTGGCCCAGGAGAGCCAGGTAGAGCTTGTCCCTCTGGAGCTCCCCACCAGTGTGAGAGGCAGTGGGGCAGTCCACAGGAAAGCAACAGAGGTAGCATAGCCACAACTAAGGGAGCCTAAGGCGGCAGTGGGTGGAAGCCCCCCTCATCAACCCTTCTGAACAGTCACCAAGAACAGGCACTGAGAAATCAGTGTCACTGGGTTCACTGTGGGAACCTGGACATAGTTAACAATGTGAGAGTGAGGACAACACCTAATCCCCGGAAGGGAACTGAGCCAGCTGGTGAGCAGAGTGATTTCAGCATGACTGAGGCTAAAGTAGACTGGGTGACATGGTTGAAGGATGTTAAACAGAAATAAGCCTGTGGGGAGATGGGGTTATCGGGACCCAAGGTGAATGTCCGTTTACACTATGCATTTATAGAAGTGGAAGGCAAGAGCTTCAGCAGGGACTGAATGTATTAACTTTGATAATGACATGCTCCTTTGTACCAGGAGCTTAGGGACAGCACCTGTGTGTGGAAAGTGGGGAGTGCCTCCATCCTAAGTCCAACCCAACACCGTCCAAATTGGGGGAATGGGAGGGTAATTTGGAGGAGAAGGGAAACAGCAGCAAGGCCAATAACTCCCTACTTGCAGATATCACTGGTGAAAATGAGAGGAATGGGGAGAGGCAGCAAGTGTTCCCCAGGGTACTTCCATATTTCAATAGCACAGGATCTTAACCCAGTTGGAGTATGAGTTAAGTTACCAGTCATCTGGGTTTTGAGGCATTATCTCCAGCATGGAATTGGTGAAACCCCACTTCTCTGAGTTATTCAGGCACTGTTTTATGGGGTAAGGGTAGGGAGGAGCCATGTTAGAAAGTGGCAGGGTGAAGAGGATCTCGTATTCCGTTTGTCACGTTGCCCCACTCCTTGCAAAAAGTTGTTACATTGCAATGAGTGCATTTAGATGGATTGCACCCATGCCTCTGCTCCATCTCACAGCTGGGCAGGCTGTCCATTTAAAGGCAGGCCACCTGGATGTGAGGCAAAGCAGGTGCCACCTGCTCTGGGACAGCAACATCCCGGAGCACCGTAAGCTGAATGGGCTGCCCAAATCTGGAGCGCTGGCCGGGAGGGCAGAGGCAGCGGTCCATATACTTGGTGGATGGGCCCCTGCAGCTCTGCTTCAGGCTGGGGTTGCCCCAGCAATGCCATAGAGTTGCAGGCAGCTGCCTAGAGCAGTGGCTGATCCAGCCGCCACTCTATGGTATAGGGGACGGAGCGCCATGTGGGCAGAGCGTGGGCCACAGCAGCTGCTGGGTCTGTTGAAACTCAGCACTGTCAGGACTGCGAGCAGGGGATCCAGGGCTGGCCACTCCTGGAGAAGGCCTTGGGGTGGTCTGACTAAAGATGCCCAATGTGCAAGTGGGGGCGTGGTCACTTCAGAAACAGACAGAAGATCCCACCCCCTCCTTTCCAGGTCAACTCTTCAGAAGGGGGTAACCCTAAATGGGACTCTATTAACTTCCAACTTCTGCAGGCTCTGGACAAGGTCTGCACAGAGAATCCACCCCTGACTATTTTTGGTAGAATGTTTCAGAGAGCATCAGTGAGGCTGGCAGGCTTTGCTGCTAAGGTGTTTTTGCTATCAGGGCATTCAGCTATGGAGGAGTACTGCTGACAGGGAATTCCAATATCTAAGGGTATTGCAGCTGAAACATTTTTGCCAGTGGAGTGATTTGCTATTGAAGTGTCTGTTACAGTGTCAGTGTGATTCGCTAGTGTGGCGACTAATGCTCAGACAGATTAGTTTAATTGTCTGGAACCTTCGCTTTCCTTTTTTTCTTTGCAAATGGAAAGTGGTGTAAAATTGAAATCCAGACCAGGAAGCTGAGCAGATTTTAAAGAATTCTACTCAGTGGTAGTTTAATTCTGCACTTTTTTGACCTTCGGTATTTGGGGGACATTTATTTTAATAGGCACAGGTGTCAAATCAGAGTCACGTGTCATATTTCCTTCTTCCTACATTAGCACACAGCCCTTTCTCCATCCTATGTTCGCATGCCCTGACACATTGGTTCTGCATCTCAGGCTGAACCTGACAGAAGAGGGGCACTAATGCTGCTATATTATTTGTGCAGCAGAAAGCTTAATGGCAAAGGTTCCCAGAGAAGGGGTTTGAGCTGCGTCATCTGCAAATGTGGTCATTATCCCCATTGATATTATTAGATATACTTTAACATATTTTTTATGTCTGTCAGGTGGGGCAAGTAGAGCCACTGGCCCACAGCCCAGTTTTTCAGGGGAGCCGAGAAGGCCAGGCCCATTGGGACATCAAAATGTCCTGCTTTATCTCTTCTGGACCTGCCTGTGCCTTCCCCAGGGAGCCAGGAGCTGGTGTCATGTCTGTCAGCGGCTGCCACTGCAGCCCCAGTTCTGCACCTTTCCCTCCACCCCATACTTTGCTTCCCCTCCTCCCCCCAAAGCTCTGGTCTGACCCTGTATGTATTACTGAGACCTGGCTGGATGAGGTCTCTGGGCCTGTGCTGACCCATATAGTGCCGGCTGCGTATTCAGTGCAGTATCAGCCTCGGATTGGGAGTCATGGAGGTGGAGTGGCGATGATCTGTAAAGATATTCAGCTCTTTTGAAGGTATCCAGTGTCTGACTTGTTCAACATGGAGTATGTCCACCCTGTGTTCAGGGACCAGGATAGATTGGAGATTTTACTAGTGTACCGACCACCCTGCTGCACAGCAGACTACCTGACTTCTGTAGACAAGCTGGTCTCAGAGGTGGGAGATCACTCAAACTTATTGTCTTGGGTGATTTCAACATACCCGCCGAGGCCAGCCTTTCAGGGGTGGAGCAGGTGTTCATGGCTGCCATGACAGCCATGGTGTAGTGATAAGTGTTATTGTACCTTTAAGATAAATAGAATTTAAAGAGACTAGTTGTCAGTTAGAAGTCAGACTGACACCGCTTTTAGACGGGGGCGCTGAAGGTGCCTCCAGAGCCATGCGTTAAGAGAGAAGCCACACTGCGCTGCCGAAAGTGATGTGCTCCCCGTTGCCGGCAACGGTGGGGGCTGGAGATGCGGCGCTTTGCAGAGCCGCATTCTGGAGCCCTGAAAATTGAGGTCTCCAGAACGCGCCTCTGCAAAGCAGCACGTCTCCAGCCGCCACCATTGCTGGCAACGGGGAGCACATCACTTCTGGCAGCGCGGCTCAGCTTCTCTCTTAACGCACGGCTCCGGAGGCGCCTTCAGCGCCCTCATCTAAAAGTGGTGTGAGACTGGGGTTATGTGAGTTAGATGGTTAGAGTTGATACTTAATGTCTTGAGAACATGATAATTATTAAAGTTAACTTGTTCTTGGTTACTATTATTGTTATTTTGTAACGTAAGAAACATTTCATGGTACCAGGAGTGAAATCTGTTCCAAAGGAGGGTTAATGACTTTTAAATATGGAACACTTAAAAGCTCCTCACTCTTTATCTCTCTTGCATGATACAGCTGAGGACTGGAGGAGGTTTAAGCAAGAATTTCAGATATTTTTGTTAGCGAGTCAGTGAGCTGATAAGTCTGATACTCAGAAAATAGCGATTTTCCTGAATGTTGCTGGATCAGAAGCTTTGAATTTGTTCATTCGAGTTGTCTGCTGAAGTCAGTTATGAAGCATTAGTAGCAAAGTTTGAGGGGTATTGTCTTCAAAAAAATAATGAGACAGCTGAATGATACAAATTTAGATCTAGATACCAACAGGAAGGGGAGACTTTTGGAATGTTTCAGATATAAGAACTAAAAGTCTGACCTGCAATTTTGGAGAATTGAGGTATTCCTTAATAAGAGATCAAATTGTGCTGGGCATCAGAGATGCTGGTTTACGGAGAAAACTTCTAGAAGTATCTGATCTGACACCAGATAAAGCTATGAGGCTTTGCCAGGCAGCAGAGGTAAATCAGCAGAGCTTTCAAATGGTGGAGAAAATGAAGATGGAAGTTGCTGTGAATAAGATTGCCAAGTTCAAAGGTCAAAATATATGACAAAAGAATATGTAGATATCACCACCTTCTTGTAAGCATTGTGGAGGAATGCACGGTCCAACTAATTGTCCAGCATATGGAGCTATCTTTCCGTTGTAAAGGAAGCCATAATTTTGCAAGGGTTTGTAAACAAAAGATTGCTGGTAAGGCTGTTCATTTGGTGAATAATGTGGATGATGAGGACTGTTTACAGAGAGATTTACATCTGGGTGATCAGAAAGCGCAACAGTTTCGGCAGCTACATGAGTTGAAGGAACAGAACTTTTTCTTAGGGGTTATTAAAAAACCAAAGACTGCGCTGAACTGGACTATACCTTTAAAAACAAACGGAGCTGTGGTAACATTTATTGGACACTGGGGCTCAGGCCAATATTATTTCAGTTTGTACTCAAAAGTTTAGAGGTTCCACCTAAGGAAATACATAATTCTTCTGTTGTTTTACGTTCCTACAGTGGAAATGTAATTGAAGTTATGGGATGTTGCATGTTGCTAATATATGTAGAAAACAAAGTCACTTCTGTTACGTTTTTCATAGTTTCAGGCAATGGGGTTTCTCTTTTGGGACTAGAAACATGTATAGTTAAATCTGATTAGAAGAGTTTATGTGAGTTAGATGGTTAGAATAAATACTTAATGTCTTGAGAACATGATAATAATTAAAGTTAACTTGTTCTTGTTTACTATTATTGTTATTTTGTAATGTGAGAAACATTACACATGGGTCTATCCCAGGTAATATCTGTCCTGATGCACGAGGCTGGACACACATTAGATGTTATGTTTTGCACTGGCCTGGTGATTGGGGATGTCATTATGATACCATTGTCATGGTTGGAACATTACCTTCTGAAAGCCCAGATCCGCCCCCATCCTTTGCCCCTGTTGGGGTGGTGGACCAGTTTGGAAAGTCTGCTCCCAAAGACTAATGGATCCAATAGGATTCCAGAACTCTCTGGGGGATTTACCTGCTGACTTCAATGGCCTTGGTGATCTGTGGTATGACATTTTGACCCAGGCTGTTGACACAGTGGCATCCAGGCATCCTCTCCCTCTCTGTGGCAGCACAAGTCTCCCTGGTATATGGAGGACTTGTGGCTGCTAAAGCAAGAGGGTAAGTAGTTAGAACGCAGGTGGTGTTTAACTTGTGCCAAAGCCAACCAACTGCAACATAGACTGTTTTTGAAGGACTATGCCATGGCTGTGGTGGTAGTAAAGAAAACTTTCTTCATGGCCACCATAGTGCCTGCAAAGTGTTGTCCAATGGAGTTTTTCCAGGTGATGAATGACCTATTAAATCTGGGCTGTGTCACCTGGAGTTAGAGTCATTGGCTGCCTGATGTGACAAGTTTGTCACCTACTTTGCAGATAAAATTGCTCATATTTGGCTTGACTTGGGCTCTGATATCTGCTTCAAAATCGACAGGGGGAATTGGACCCTACTGATTCAGTGGCCTTTGATACCATTGACCTTGGGGTGTTCTTGACATGGCTATGGAGCCTTGTTGGGGTGCATGGGACCACTCTTGAGTGGTTCCACTCATTCCTGGCTGAGAGAACCCAGAGGGTGGTGGGTGGTGGCTCATCGTCCCCTCAGGAGCACCCTTCTGGGTTCCCACAGGGTTCCATCTTGTCCCCACTCCTGTTCATTGTGTATCTGAGGCCCCTGTGGGTTATGAATGTAGCATGTACGGTGTGAGGCCCAAGTTTCCCTATGACTGCTCCACGCCCTATGATGATAGGGACTGGGTCTCTGTGAGACAGATCGGTCCAATTACTATTCTGACCGGCATTAATTCCTCGCTAGTTCCTTTCTGAGCACAGGGTAAGGGCGTGTGTTTGGGTGCTTGGGGTGAAAGGACGTTGGGACCCCATTCTCCCCTCCCCCTCCTTTCCAACACTGCCCCTTCCTGTGACAGCCATTGGGAACTGGATGCAGACAAGCTGATTAAATCTGAATCTAGATAAGACAAAGGTGATGATGGTTGACTGATCTTGTGACCCAGGGGAAGTGGGGACCCCTGTCATTGACGAGGTCAGTCGCCCTTGGTCACTCAGGTTCACACCCTTGGTGCTCTTGAATCCACTGCTGCACCTGGATTATCAGGTTGTGACAGTGACCACGAGTGCTTTTTACAAACCTCATTTGGTGAGAAGGTTACAACCTTCTAATCAGATTCGAATCTGGCCACTGTCATCCATACCTTCGTAACCTCGAGGCTACACTACTGCAATGCACTCTATGTGGGGCTACCCTTGAAGACTGTTTGGAAGCTGCGGTTGGTTCAGAATGTGGAAGCCCAGATTTTGTTGAGGACGGGTCGCTGGAAACATATTACACCAGCGCTCCAGAGTCTGCACTGGCTGCCCATAGCTATCCAGGCATAATTCAAGGTGCTGGTTTTAACTTGTAAAGCCCTAAATGGCTTGGGCCCCAGGTATCTGAAAGACTGCCTCTTCCCCTGTGTCCCATAACAGTCTCTGAGGTCGGATGGAGGTGCCCTGTTGTAAGTGCCAACTGCCTATGAAGTTGTTACAACGAGGGTGCATGGGAAGGGGGGGCATTCTCAGTTGCTGGTCCACAATTATGGAATTCCCTCCCTTTGGAGGTCCTCCTAAATCCAAGCCTGCTCATCTTCTGGAGGAGATGTTAGACCTTTTGGTTTGGCCAGGTGTTTCACAGGCAGGAATAGGGTTGGGTGGGATCGGGTAGGGGAGTTCGGGAGCGGGTTTGATGGGTGATAGGTGGGGATAATGGGTGTGGTGGGAGGATAGTTGGGATGATGTTGGGGCTTTAAGGATTTTTTTAATGTATGTTATTGTATTTTATATTTTCAATATTGTGAGCCTCCCTGAGTCTTTTGAGAAGAGTGGGATAAAAATGTAGAAATAAATAAATAAAAATAAGCTGAAAAATAACAAAAAGCCAGATTCACTCTATAACTATTAGGGTTACACTGAATAGGCCATCCGAGTACTCAGAATAAGTTCCAAAGTTCTGAGTACCCGGTCTGAGTACTTGGCCAAACTTCGGAACTTTGTCCAAGGACCCAGAATTCAGAATTCCGGACCTCGAAAATCCCCAGAACTTGGAACTTTGGAATTCTTTTCTTTAATGATTTGAAAGTGCACATACTATAAAATCATTATGCCAAGCAGTGCCCAGAAAAGTAAGCTAGCAAGAGTGAGAGAATCACTCAATATGACAAACCCAAACAGTGCAACTGCATGCAGAAAGTGTGTGTGTATATATATATATATATATATTTAAAATGCCAGCAGTACTCACAGCATGGCCCACCATCAGCAGTACACCCACTTTAAAATCATTATGCTAACCAAGCAGTGCACAGAAAAGCAGGCTAGCAAAAGTGGGACAATCGCTCAAAAAGCAAACCCACAAAAGTGCAACTGCGGGCAGAAATCCAAAACAAAAACCAGCAGTAGTGCACCCACAGCATGGCCAACCATCAGCAGTGCATCCACTTGAAAATCATTATGCCAACCAACCATTACCCAGAAAAGAAGGCTAGCAAGAGAGGAAAAGAAGGGACAATCGCTCAAGAAGACAAACCCACAAAAGCACAACCATGGGCAGAAATCCAAAAGAAGCCAGTCTAAAGTTCACCTGGCAGAGGTGGTGTTGGGGGTGGTGTTGCAGTCCCCAAAGACAGTAGTCTTGGGGGACCTCAACATTCATGCTGACGCTGCCCTTGGGGGAGCTGAGCATGAGTTCATGGCCACCATGGCAACCATGGGCCTGTCCCAGATGGTTATTGGCCTGACACATCAGGGAGGACACACCTTGGATCTTGTGTTTTGCACTGGCCTTGAGGCGGGTGTTCCATTAGTGGGGGAGATATCAGTTGTGCCCTTGTCATGGATGGACCATTACCTCCTGCAGACCTCGCTCCTAGCCCATGTCTTCCCCCAGAAGGGTGTTAAGCCGATTAGAATTGTTCGCCCCCGGAGGATGATGGAACCGGGATGGTTCCGGAATGCTTTTGGGAAAATACCCTCTGACCTTGACAACCATCTCATCGTTGACCTCGTTGTGCTGTGGAACACCGTGCTGATAGAGGCCAGTGATCAGACAGCTCCTAGGTGTCTGCTGCCAAGGCAGCAGCTCCGCAGACCTCCTTGGTTTTCTGAGGAGCTGCGGTTGCTGAAGCGAAATGGGCAGTAGTTGGAGTGATGGTGGTGTCATTCGTGTGTTGAAGCTGATAGATTGCGGCATAGAGCCAGTTTACGAGCCTATGCCATGGCTATGCAGGCAGCAAAGTCGGAGTTCTTTGCTGCCCTCATAGCATCTGCAAAATCCTGTCCAGCGGAGCTGTTCCAGGTAGTGCGGGGACTGGTCAGTCCGGTCTCCCTCAGTCTTGGAGTGGAGTCCTCTACTGCCCACTGTGACATGTTTGTGGATTATTTTGTGGACAAAATCGCTCATATTCACCACAATTTTGATGCAGCATTTATTACACTAGGGGGAACCAGAGTTTATGGAAGCCCCATCATGTCCGGTTTTCTGTGATCAGTTTCAGTCAGTGATGCCCGCCGATGCGGTGGATGTTCTTGGAGTCAGGGCCACTTCTTGTGAACTAGATCCTTGCCCATCCTGGCTGGTTAAGATCTGCCGGGAAACAATGGGGCCATTGCTGGCTGGGGTGGTAAATGCCTCCCTGCCGGAGGGCAGTGTGCCGGACTGTCTCAACAAGGCAGTGGTGCGGCCTCTGCTCAAGAAACCATCACTTGATGCTGGCTCTCCTGCCAGCTATCAGCCTGTCTCTAACCTTCCCTTTGTAGGGAAGATTATTGAGTGGGTAGTGGCTCGGCAGCTGCAGGGGCATCTTGATCGCATTGGTTTTCTTGATCCCTCTCAGTCTGGCTTTAATCCAGGTTATGGCACCGAGACTGTGCTTGTGGCTTTAGTAGATGACCTGCACCAAGATATGGATCGGGGTCATTCGACCCTGCTGATCCTGTTAGATCTGTTGGCTGCATTTGATACAGTTGATCTTGAGATGTGGGTGACACGCCTGTGGGACTGTGCAGGAGTGGGCAGGACTGTTCTTGAATGGTTCCATTTGTTTCTGACTGGAAGAACCCAGCGGGTGGTTCTCAGGGACTGTTTTTCATCATACCGAGACCTCTTGTGTGGAGTTCCGTAGGGTTCTGTTCTGTCCCCTCTCCTGTTCAACGTGTATAAGCAGCCACTTGGTGAGGTGATTAGGGGGTTCGGTGTACAGTGTCATCAATATGCTGATGGCACCCAACTGTACCTCTCTTTTTCAATAGACCCAGGACCAGCAGTCTTGGTGCTTACTCGGTGCTTGGAGGCTGTGAGAAATTGGATGAGGGCTAATCGACTACAGCTGAATCCTGACAAGATGGAGGTGATGTTATTGAGTAAGGTGATGGAATTGTCAGCCCCCATCATTGATGGGGTCTGTCCTCCTCTGATTCAAGGTGTTGGTTTTAACCTATAAAGCCCTAAATTTTATTTATTTTATTTTATTTTATTTTATTTATTTTATAGATTTTTATCCCGCCCCCTCCTGCAACGCAGCTCAGGGCGGCTAACAACAATAAAAGCACTTAAAATCAATTAAAATACAAATATAAAATACATCAATAAAACAGGGCAAAATACAATAATAAATAAATACATAGGTGGGGGATTAAAAATCACCCCCCCCACCCTCCCTCCCAAAGGCCTGGGCAAACAGCCAGGTCTTACAGTTCCGCCGAAATGTCAAAAGGCTTGGGGCCAGGCGAGCTTCCTCCGGAAGGGAGTTCCACAGCCGCGGCCCTACCACCGAGAATGCTCCCACAAAAACCACAGCAAAAGTGACCCCTCTCTGGCCTCTAAGGTGCTGCCAACTTGCCAACAGGCAGTGCAAGCAGCAGCAGCACCCAGACGTTAAGTATATTTGGCACTGGTGTCAACCTCCGGCACTGCCCCTAGTATATGGACAGCCCAGGCCAGGGGAAGTGGAGCTAGGCAGATCTCTCTGGGAACCATGGTGCCAAGCAGTGCAAGCAGCAGTGACACCCACTTATTTTTTAAAAAAGCATGGCATTGGTTTGGCACTAGTAACTGTACTAATCACCATCCCCCAGTATTGCCCCTATGAATAGGCCATGCCATGCCAGGTCAGGCCATGCCAAGCCAAGCCAGGCCCCCTTCTCCCCCACTCAAGCCAATTACTTACAGATCAGCAGGGTAGCATGCACAGCGAAATTCAGTAGAGAATGGAAAATGGCTGTACAGCCACTTTTATTTTGTCCCTGCCAGCCAATCAAAACTTGCCATCTGGGTTGTCCATCACTCAACTGTCCCCTCCCATACCCCCATCCTACCAAATATGTCACTAGGTTTCATTTCCTAGCTCAGAGATGTTAGGGGGTCAACCATCTGGGTCACTCCAGTCATGTGCAGAATGGCACCAGCACTCAATTGAGGCTTCTGAAGTTTTCCAAAGTTTTCCAGGGATTGGCCTTGGTATTCAGAACTTTGGATTTTGGAAATTCGGAACCGAGGACTGGAATCCCTGGTGGATTCCGAAATTTTCCAAGGACTGAATTTCAGCTCTAATAACTATAATAGCTGAGAAAGTTTCTCATTGTTGTTTGGTAAACTTTTTCCCTCTTGCTAGATGCTGTATTTGAAGGCATACTGTTTATATAACACTTTAAGTGCTTTACTGTCCTTATTTAGTTCACCTTCACAACAACTCTGTGAGGTAAGTTGATTATTACTCCCATTTTATGGATGGGGAATTGAAGCTGAGAGATAGTGACTAAATGAGTTTGTGTTTCAGACAGGAGTTTAATTCTTTAATTCTTTTCAGGTCCACATCAGGGTCCAAACCAGGGTCATTTGACCCTGTTGATTTTGTTAGATCGGCTGCATTCGATACCATTGATCATGAGTTGTTGGTGACTCAGCTGCGGGACCAGGCAGGGATAAGTGGCACTGTTCTTGAATGGTTCCACTCTTTCTTGGTCAGGAAAACCCAACGTGTGGTGCTGGGTGATTATTCATCTTCTCCCTGGGGCCTCAACGTGTGGAGTCCCTCAGGATTCCATTTTGTCCCCTCTCAATGTGTATATGCAGCCTTCGGGGGAGGTTGATAGAGAATTTGGCATAAGGCATCATCAATATGCTGATGACACCCAACTATATCTCTCATTTTCATCAGACACAACTCTGGCAGTCTCGGTGCTTACCCAGAGTTTGTCAGCTGTGGGGTACTGGATGAGGGCGAACCGCTTGAAGTTAAATCCTGACAAGACGGAGGTGATGGTTGTGGGGAAAGCCAGGGGAGTGATGGCCCCCGTCATTGTGGGGTCTGTCCTTCCCGTGTATCCCAGGTCCATAGTCTGGGGGTGCTCCTTGATCCACAGCTCCACCTGGATGTCCAGGTGGAAGCTGTGGTGAAGGGTGCATTTTGCCAATTACACCTTGTACATCGGCTTAGGTCGTATGTCTCGGACTCGGACCTGGCCACAATCATCCATGCTTTTATTACCTCGAGATTAGACTACTGTAATGTGCTCTATGTGGGGCTACCCTTGGTGACAGTCTGGAGACTGCAGCTGGAGCAGAATACAGCAGCTTGTCTCCTGAAGGGGATGGGCCGATGCAAGCACATTACTCCAGTGCTCGTTCTCTGTACTGGCTGCTGATAGTCTTCCAGGCCCAATTCAAGGTGTTTATGTTGACCTTTAAAGCCCTAAACGACCTGGGCCCCACCTACTTGCAGGACCGCCTCACCTTGTGGATTCTGGATCGATCTCTGTGGTTGTCCAGGGGCACCCTTCTTGAGGTCCCCTGGGTTACCCGAGTGTCGACCATAAGGAGGGCATTCTCGGTGGCTGCACCGCGGCTGTGGAACTGCCTCCCTTTGGAGGTCTGCCTGACAGATGACCTCCCCTCTTTCCGTAAAAAGTGTAAGACCTGGCTGTTCCCCCGGGCCTTTCCAAGAGAAATGGGATGGTTGGGTTGGGTTAGGGTGGGGTTTTATTGGTTTTTTTGGGGGGGGGGAAATTTAATTCTGGGAATGTTGTTTTTAATGAATTTCATTATATGTTTTAAAATGTTGTTAGCCACCCTGAGATGCTTGTAGCAGGAGGGGGCAGCATACAAATATTATTATAAATAAATAAATAAATCCAGCACTTTGTTCACTCATCTATACTGATTGTCAACTAGCTTGCATGTTCTCATGATCTTTTGTTCCTTTATTTGGCATGGATATATGCAACTTTAACAATGCAAGACACATTTAGAGTTTTTTTTGTTTGTCATTCATTTGTCTGGGCCTCTAGGGCACATTTCAGCCACCACTACAAGCTTTCTTCTGCAACCATGGGTATTTTCAGACGTTACAAGATCACAGTCAAACACGCTCAATTCCTCGTGGTGGCTGTGATCTCCTAACGTCTGTTGGGGCAAACAAATGTTTCCCCCCAGATGTTACCACGGTGTGGAATTGCATTCACCATGCGAGCAGCCGAAGCAGAGGGACCGCCGGCCGCCGCATGTCGAATGCAATCCCACGCCGGGGTGAATGCCGGCGTATCGTCTGGTCGGGCGCCACGGCCCGGGATCATCGGCGGGATCCCGGGCCGCGGCGCATCCGGCCCGACGCGGCAGCCTCAATGGTCCCGCCGCCCGCCCATCTCCCCGGAGGGCGGGCGGCAGGGTGCGTGGAGGGGGCGGGGCCGTGCGGCCGCACGTTGCGCCGCGCGGCCCCGCCCCCTCCCAGATTCCCCACCGGGATCCCCCCTTCCCGTCTGATATGGCATGATGGGGTGATCCCGGCGGGGAATTAATAGGGTGATTTCGGTACGGGGCCAAAGGGCCCCGTAACATCTGAAATCACCCCATGATGGCCAGACCCTTTTCAAAAATGAAAGCTGAGTTTCTCCTGATTCCAGGGGTTGTGGCTAAAAGAAAAATGTTAAATAAACTTTCAAAATACAATTGGAAGTTGCCAGTACAGCATGCATGCATGTAAGTGGGGTGCATGATGGGTTCTACCCCAGTGTTTTTCAACTGGCAACCCCAGACTATTTATAATATTTATTTATTTCTAGCATTTCTACCCCACTTCTCTCGCCAACGGCAACTTAGGGCAGCTAACAAAATCTATGCAGGGGTGCCAAGTCGGTGGGTTTTAAAAGCCCCGAGTCTCCAGGTCATATTGGGAGACTCAGAAACTCCAAGTCTACATGGCCTTTCAATGTGACTTACAACGTGAAACAGCAATGGTTCCACCCCCTTTGGGTTGTGTGCATAGTGACTCGGTGCTGCAGACACCAATTGTAAGTTAAGCAACGTGAAGCTGCTACCATTTTACTTTGTCCAGCTCAGGTAACTGGATGAATTTTTAGTCTCAAGGTGCCATAATGGTGGCCAGAAGTCCCCTAGCTGAGGGGCAACCCTTTCAAAATCCTGCAAGTAAACACTAATTCCCTCCTCTGGTTAATCTGTGGCTAGAGTTGCCACCTTTTGCAATTTGACCCTGAGACTCCCATTTTGGCCTATGGGAGTCTCAAGGTCAAATTGCAAAAGGTGGTAACCCTACCTGTGGCAGGCACAGCAGAAAAAGAATTTGAATCCGACTGTTCTATAGTGCGCTGTAGACATGCTGCTGGTGGAATTAAATCAGACTTGCTTTCTCGGCTATGGTAAGAATCCATTTAGAGTGAAATGAAATGTAAATCCTGGCTTAATAAAGTGTGGTGTGCTGTGCTAATTGCAATTCCACTCAGAGGGAATCTCTGCTTAAAGTGAAGGTCTAAGAAAAAATGGTTTCCCTTTGATGACTCCAGCCCTAATTGTTATTTGTGGGATGTGAAGGTGGTGAGCTACAGGCCACCAACAGTTTTGTGGAGCTAGGGCACACTGATTCCCCCCACCTCCTCCTTTCAAAGCAGGAACCTTGTTTGAGAATTGTGACATTTCCAAAGCACTTAGAACAGTCACCTCCTGTGCCCACCTTTGGCTGTCCTACTCCTAGAGAATAAAGAGATGAAACCATTACAAATAGTCTCGTCCTATGTGGAGCACATTAGCTGACATAGTGATTTCAGTGGCTTAAAAAGAATACAGTCTTTGATATTTCCAAGGGTTAGACAAGAAACTGATTATAGAATAACCTAGATGTTACTGTGTTTACAATGATGCAAAGTTATTACTGTGCTTATTAGGACAAGCAGCAAGCTGGGTCACCTGTTTTGTAAAACAAGCTAAACAGAACCCAAAATGTAGACTGAGCTGGGGAAAAATAATATTGGGGGGGGGGAGGGGTGTGTGTGTGTGTTGTGTTACAAAGATTTATTCCAATTCCTTTTCCATAGAAATTTTGCAATTTTAAGCACAGATATTTGTTCACCTTTCTTGTTGGTCAAAACTCAAAAGGAAGAGAATCCATCAATTTCTCCACTTTTTCTCATTTTTATTTCAAAATTGTATAAAAATTTAAAAACTGAGAAATTTAACCATCTCTATGTAAATTATTTATACAAGCTTACCCAGTTATAGAGAAACATGCATCCAGTTTAGCATTGCAGAATGGTAAAATTGACTCATGATAAAATGCTAAAAAGTGCTAAAGTAACCCCATTTTCAAAAGTTACTAGGGCTTTAATTCTGAAGATATTCACAAACTTGTAAGTTAGTGAAGTCAAAAGAAATTAAAGGCTTGTAAGTAAAACCCCAAATTCCTTTCTACTTCTATTATCTTAGCAGGAAAGTGCGTTTAAGCCTCAAAAGCTATATACCAACTTCCCCAGCAAAATATTCTTGATGAAAAAAAAAAATACAGCTTGAAAAACATGTTCTAGTAAAAAAACAGCTCTGGTTTTTAAAAGATGTGCTGCTAGTCTCTGATTCTTTTGTGTGGCCTTTATTTGTTAAGACATTGGGTGATTTCAGATGTTACGGGGCCCGTTGGCCCCGTACCAAAATCACCCTATTCATTCCCCGTCGGGGTCACCCTGTCACGCCGCAACAGACGTGCCGGGGGGATCCCGGCGGGGAATCTGGGAGGGGGCGGGGCCGCGCGGCCCCATACCGAAATCACCCTATTCATTCCCCGCCGGGNGAGGGGGCGGGGCCGCGCGGCGCCACGTGCATCCACACGGCCCCGCCCCCTCCACGCTCCCGCTGCCCGCCCTCTGGGGAGACGGGCGGGCAGCGGGGCCAATGCGGCGGCCGCGTCGGGCCGGATTCGCCACGGCCGGCCAGACGTTACTTTTTTTTGGTCCCCGCTGGGGATCTCTTTGACCACCCTTCCCAGGACATTCCCCCCGCTAGCCCGGGAAGCGTGGATCAATTTGACCCCATGCGGGTATTGACTGTGGCGAACATCTGGCGGTCGCCAAACAGACGTGCGAGCCACATTGACCATAGGTGCGTATTCACCGTGGTTCACTGTGATCTCGTAATGTCTGAAAATACCCATTAACTCTAGCTAATATGGATATATCATCTGACAGTAATGAAGTAATTGCTCTATACATCTTGGAGGAAGTAGTGTGCAATTCAAGAGCTGGGAACTTAATCAGATAATATTTCAAGAGAGAAAATTAGCTTAGGTACTTTCATTGAGGACTTGTCTCCATTTCAATTTGGTACACACTCAGTTAATTTGCCAGTTTATTTTAAACTAGTAAAATGTAGCTAAACGTGGGCATACACTGTCAGCTACTTTGCCACTCTTTGGAGATTGTTCTGTGTCCTTACAGCGATCCAAACTACTAGAATCAAAGCAGTGGGAGTGTCCAGTCAGGGACCAGTGTTGGGAGACAGTTAAGCCGTGAGCCATAAACCACTTCCTATGGAGTAGCTCTGGTTACCCAATGGGGTTACTACAGAGTAGTGGCCTTAGGGTCTGCATGCACACCCACTAAACTGGCAAAGCTAAATCTAGTTCCAGCTTATGCATTATGCAGACCAGACACAAACAAAACTAATACAATGGAGAGGTTTGCCAGCACAAGCTCTAATTAAATACATGTGCAGCTTTTAAACAGGTAAAGATCAGCTGTGTCAATACAATACCTGAGAGCACACTAACCCCTAGTTAGTTAATTAATTGAGTCTTTTATTTTATTTTTTAAAAACCCAATGGAAAATCAATGGAAACCTCTCCTCCTATCCATGATATTAAAAATCAAATATTTCATGACAAATTTGAACTGATGCAAAGTTTCAAAAAAAGCTCTAGATACACAGCGAGATCCAGCCAAAGGGCTCTGAAGTTATTGAACGGTTAACAAATAAACGCTGTGAAACACCATGAAGTGAGCAACAACATTTCCTCGTGTGTGTGTGTGTGTGTGTGTGTGTGTGTGTGTAAAACGCAAGTGAAAGAGAATCATGAACCAAGCTTCTTTGCAGTTTTAAATTCTACTTACTAGGTAAGTTAATGTTGTTGCCACATCACCATTCAGTGCAGTATTTAATTTATGTTGTTCTCCTTCCCTCTGTTTTGTGGGAATCTCTGCAACTTCCCTCCCTGCCCAAGGTCTCTTCTGTATGACAGGGAGAAGGCTGAGCGTATAAGTGTCTGTTTGAGAATCCGTAAGAAAAACAAACTTCATTTCCAGAGTTCCCCCCTTCTCTCAGTCCCTACCCAGTTTAGCTCTCTGTGTTGGAAAAAATCAATTTCCTAAAGCTACTCTCATCCCACAAGAGTCTCTCACCTTGAACTTTGGTCCCTGATGTGTCTTGTTTCAGCTGCTGGCATCCAGAGTAACTCCTCCCAACCGAACATGCCTGCCCTCACACTGAAACACTGGAACATGCATGTAGCAGCCCCAGTGAAATGGCTCTCTTCAAGGAACTGCCTGCATTCACAGCACACATATTGCATGCTGCACTAGGCTGCAGTTTTCAGCCATGCATCATTTCACTGAGATGCCAATATTGATGCTCTTTGGAGTGGAAACCAGGGCATTTTTCAGATATAAAGAAAATAACCTTTAAAATAACGATTAACTGTTAGTAGCAATTTTGCTAGCAAGCAGCTAACTTACTATTTTCGCATTCAACAGAACTGAAGAACTAGGTCAGGATAATTTAATTGTAAGTGATTTTGCCCAGGTTATGGCACTGCCTGGGTTATGGCACCGAGACTGCGCTTGTGGCATTGGTCGACGACCTGTGCCGGGAATTAGATCAGAGTCGTTCGGCCCTGTTGATTCTATTAGATCTGTCGACTGCTTTTGATACCGTTGATCATGAGATGTTGGTGATGCGTCTGCGGGACTGGGCGGGGGTGGGTGGTACGGTTCTTGACTGGTTCAGCTCTTTCCTAGCTGGAAGAACTCAGCAAGTGGTGCTTGGGAATTGTTTTTCATCATACTGAGACCTCTCATGTGGAGTCCTGCAGGGTTCTGTTCTGTTCCCTCTCTTGGCGAGGTGATCAGGAGGTTTGGCGTGTGGTGTCATCAATGTCACTTATATTGATGTTTTTATGTTTTTAGCATTTTAATGGATTTTAAATGGTACATACTGTGTTTCTTTTATTATTATTATTTGTCACCCCTCCACTAGGGTTGTGCCCTGAGAGACCCCCGGGGGAGTGCTCTCGGGGTGCTCGTTCCCCTTTGCTCTCCGAGCGGGCCGGTTGGAGAGGGGGAGGTTGCCCCAACTCCTTGTGTGGCACCTGACCCGCGGGCCCCTGCCCGAGCCTACCCTCACCCTCCCCCTGGACTGAGATCCCCCTGAGGGGCTTTAAGGCGTGGACCCACGTTGCGTCACGTGGCCACTTCAGCTCGGAGTCAACCGCCCTCCCCCTGTGTTCCCCTAGATCGCCCCCCCCC
>QEPC01009972.1:522886-535177 GCA_003113815.1 Sphenodon punctatus | reverse complement strand
CCCTCCCCCTGGACTGAGATCCCCCTGAGGGGCTTTAAGGCGTGGACCCACGTTGCGTCACGTGGCCACTTCAGCTCGGAGTCAACCGCCCTCCCCCTGTGTTCCCCTAGATCGCCCCCCCCAGTCACTTCCCTGCTGCCGGGCCCAGGCGCGACGCTTCTCGAGGGGATGCGGCCGTTGCTTCACTCCTCTAGCGAGGGAGCCACCAGGTTCGGCGAAGGGGCGTTAGGGCGAGCCATGAGGTATTCCTCTCTCCCGTCTTCCCCTGGTCGGGCGGACTCGCCCTGCTCTTCCGGGGCACGTTCCTTTTACGTCCTTGGCCCCACCCCCCGTGCTCTCCCGTTCCGCCTCCTCTCCCCAGCTGAGGGTGACGGCCTCCTGCGTCGCCGCTGGGGCGGCCTCGCCATCTCTTGCCACTCTGGCCATGCCCCTTTCTCGTGCTCCTGAGCCGAGGGGCTCACATTATTATTATTATTATTATTATTATTATTATTTATTTATTTATTTATTTATTTATTACTGTTGTAAGCCGCCCCAAGCTGCTCTGTGAGCAGGAGGGTGCGGGGTAAAAGAGCAGCGCAATAAATAAATAAATAAAAATAAAATATGCTGATGACACCCAGCTTTACCTCTCCTTTTCATCGGACCCAGGGCCAGCAGTCTCAATGTTTACTCGGTGTCTGGCAGCTGTGGGAGATTGGATAAGGGTGAATCGACTAAAGCTGAATCCCAATAAGACAGAGGTGATGCTGGTGGGTAAAACGGCGGGGTGACAGCCCTCATCATTGATGGGGTCTGCCCTCTGCTGGTTCCCCAGGTACAGAGTCTGGGGGTGCTCCTTGATTCGCAGCTCCGCTTGGATGCTCAGGTGGAGTCTGTGGCAAGGAGTGCTTTTCGCCAATTACATCTGGTACGTCGGTTTTGGCTGTATGTCTTGTATTCTGACTGGCCACTGTCATCCATGCCTTCATAACTTCTAGGCTAGACTACTGTAACATGCTCTACATGGGGCTACCCATAGTGATGGTTCAGAGACTGCAGCTGGTGAAGAATGCGGCAGCCCATCTCCTGGTGGGATTGGGCCGCTGGGAACATATGACACTGGTCCTTCGGTCTCTGCACTGGCTGCCTATAGTCTTACGGGCCTGATTCAAGGTGTTGGTGCTTGCCTATAAAGCCCTATATGGCCTTGGTTTGACCTATTTGCGGGACTGCCTCACCCCCCCAGGTCCTGGATCGGCCCCTACAGTCATCGGGGGGTGCTCTCCTCGGGTCCCTGAGTCTGCCGGGGGGGCACGATGGGGAAGGTCTTCTCAGTGGCTGTTCCCCAGCTGTAGAACTCCCTGATGGTGGAGGCCCATTTGACCCCGGATCTCCCCTCTTTTTGATGCTGTTGTAAAACGTGGCTGTTCCGCCTGGCTTTATGGTCCAATGGGGAGGTGTGTTCCATCAGTGAGGAGGGAGCGGTGCGTTGTGCCTGTTCCCCTCTCGACCCCCCACACAGGTAGGTTGTGGGTCGAGGCCCAGGAGACCCCAGGCCTTGGTCTGGTGCTGCTGAACGCGAGGTCGGTTGTCAATAAGTCCTCTACCATCCGGAGTCAATCCCGGAGTGGGATGTTGACCTCGTGTGTACTACAGAGACCTGGCTGGACAATGAATCGGGCCCTATCNGGAGTTAATCCCGGAGTGGGACGCTGACCTCATGTGTATTACAGAGACCTGGCTGGACAATGAATCGGTCCTATCTTGGCCGATTTTGTTCCAGCTGGGTTCTCTGTGCAGCATCAGCCTCGGCTGGAGGGACGGGGGTGGGGGTGTGTGTAGCCATTGTTATCAAGGATGCATTGTCTTTTAGGAGATATCCAGTGCAGGCTCCACCTTGAGTTGTCTGCCTCCAGTTGAGTGTCTCCATCTTGTGTTGGATTTGGCCGGGGACAGATTAGGGGTGCTGCTGGTGTACCGTGGACCCAACTGCCCGGCGGCATCCCTACATGCTCTTGCTGATCTGGTGTCAGATGTGATCCTCTGGACTCCTAGATTAGTGGTCCTGGGGGACACTGACACCGATCTTGGAGGAATGAGGCATGAGTTCATGGCCTCCATGACATCCATGGGCCTGTCTCAAATCATCTGTGGCCCCACACATGAGGAGAGACATACACTGGATTTGGTTTTCTGCACTGGCCTTGAGGCAGGGGGGGTCAGTTAGTAGGAGTCAAGGGGGTAGAGCTTTTGTCATGGTCTGACCATTACCTCCTTAAGGCGTGCATCCTGGCGCATGTTAGCCCCCAGTAGGGTACAGGACCTATTAGATCGGTCCACCCCTGGAGACTTATGGAACCAGATCGGTTCCGGAATGCTCTGGGGGAGTTTCCTCTGGACCTTGACACCCGCTCTGTCGATGATCTTGTAGCCTTCTGGAACACCTTGTTGGCTGAGACCATTGACAGAGTGGCTCCTAGGCATCCGCTGCCTTCCCGAGTCTCCCGCAGGTCTCCTTGGTTTACTGAGAGCCTGCGGTGTTTGAAGCGAGAGAGCAGGCGGTTAGAGCACTGGTGGTGCTGGACACGTGACCAGTATGATCGATCGCAGCATAAGAGCAGTTTAAAGGCCTATGGTGTGGTGGTGCAGGCAGCAAAGAAGCAGTTCTTTGTTGCCCTTATTGCATCTGCAAAGTCACATCCAGCGGAGCTTTTCTGGGTGGTGAAAGGCATGGTCAGTCCTGCCTGCCTCCATCTGGACCTGGAGCAATCCAGTGACTGCTGTGACCAATTTATCGAGTACTTTGTAGATAAGATTGCTTGCATCCGCCACGATTTCAGTACCACAGTTATTGCAGAGGATCATCTTGGGGCTATGGATGCCCCGTCCTGTCCTGTTTTGTGGGATTGGTTTCAGATGGTGGAGCCTGCCGATGTGGAGTCCTTGTTGGGATCTGTTCGTGCCAGTACTTGTGAGCAAGATCCATGCCTGTCCTGGCTGGTGAAGGCTAGCCAGGAGACGTTACAGCCATTGCTGACTGGGGTGGTTAGTGCCTCCCTTCGAGAGGGTAGGGTGCCTGACTACCTAAAGGAGGCTGCGTTTAGACCCCTGTTCAAGAAACCATCTCTTGATGCTGATGCTCCTGTCAGTTATTGGCCAGTCTCTAACCTTCCCTTTTTAGCGAAGGTTATTGAACGGGCTGTGGCACGGCAGCTCCAGGAACACCTGGACTGCACCGATTTCCTTGATCCCTCCCAGTCTGGGTTTCGGCCTGGGTACGATATGGAGATGGCCTTGGTGGCCTTGGTTATTATTTATTATTATTAACAAACATTTATATAGCGCCAGCAGTGTACCTGGCACTTTACAAAGTAATAAAATACTTTATTATTTGACAATGTCCGTCTGGCATTGGACCAGGGTTGTCAGACCTTACTGGTCCTGCTAGACCTTCAGGCTGCATTCGACACAGTCGATCACGAGGTGTTGGTGACTCACCTGCGGGACCATGCTGGAACTGGTGGTACGGTCTTGGACTGGTTTCATTCATTCCTGGCTGGGACAACTCACTGGGTGGTCTTGGGGGAGTGTACGTCTTCCCCCCGGGACCCCACGTGTGGAGTCCCACAGAGTGCCATTCTGTCCCTCCTCTTGTTTAACATCTATATGCAGCCATTAGGGGAGATTGTGAGGGGGTTTCAGATCATGCAGTGTCATCAGTATGCTGATGACACTTAGCTCTACCTCTCCTTTTCCATTGACTCAGGCCATGCAGTCTCCTTATTTTCCCAGTGCCTGTCAGCTGTGGGGGCTTGGATGAGGTCAAGCCATCTGCAATTGAATCCTGACAAGATGGAGGTGATAGTGGGCGAGGGCTTGGGGGACCTGGGGGTGGTTGAATCTCCTCTTGTGGGGGGGGTGGTTCGCCCTCCCATGGTCTCTCGAGTGCGGAGTCTGGGTGTGCTCCTCGATTCGTGGGTCAGCCTGGAATATCAGGTTNTATCTCTCAGACTCCGACCTCGCCACTGTCATCCATGCCTTCATCACCTCAAGGCTGGATTACTGCAATGCGCTCTACGTGGGGCTGCCCGAGAGGCTGGTCTGGAAACTGCACCTGGTGCAGAATTTATTTATTTATTTTATTTACTTAAAATATATATCCCGCCCCTCCTTCCCACAGAGCAGCTTGGCAGGGACTGGCTCCACAGGCCAGATCCAGGAACTGGGAAGGGGCCAAATGGGAAAAAGTCAGAGGCCGGATTTGGCCCATGGAACATAGCCCTCACACCCACTTCCACTTGCCCTGAAGGCTCAGAAACAAAATTATCTTTGTTTTTTAAATAAACCTCATGATTTTGAAGTCATTTCATGATTTTTGAGGCCCGACTCATGAGGCAACCCTGCTATCCCACTCTCTACCAATTACAGCACTGGAGGCTGTAATTGTAAAGTCTGGTCTCATTGGAAGCAGAAAGCACTAAGAACTTGACAAAATGAAAGCCTGGTCTTATGAGATTTCAAGACCATTTTAATAAACCCAAAGGCATATGAATACTCAAAAACGTCTCATAAAAAAAAGACCAAAGCTCTCAGAATGTATCTAAACCAATCCAAAACAACAATGGTCCTGGTTTCAGGAGATATTCATATCCAAAACCCTGAGCTCAGGTGCTCAGGTGTTCAGTCCTTTTGGAAAGCAGTCATGAGATCTTTGGGGTTTTGCTGATTGTTAAACATAGGCTGCTTCACACAAAATGCTAATTGTGGGATTGTAATTTGCTCCCGTAAATGAACTGCATGTGTGAATGAATAGTGCACTATTCCGCGTTCATCCTGCAAGTTGTGCATTGAGGGCTCACGCATTACCAGGCTCTGAAATCCTACTCTTACAGTGACAGGTGTTATGGTTGTACAAAATTGGGAATGTGGGAAACCTGTCGGTATTACAATCATGGGAAAGCGGGAGTGGAAACCACCAGGATGGAGCCATGGTTTGTTTCCAGCTAGTTAATTTCAGCCATTTTATTAATTTCATCCAGCTCTGATGTCAGCTTGTTAATTTCAATCTGCTGCCAGCTTGTGGTTTTCAACCCCACTCTGAGGTCAGGCAGGAAGCAGGTGCAGGGCAGAAGGGGGAGGATGAAAATTATGTGAAATTTGTACTCATAAGAATGATAGAGTCTGTGATTAGTGAAAATGCAAAAAGAACAAAATTCTGGGAGACACATCTTATAAGAAGGGTGCCCAGATAATAAATGGTGCAACTGAAGACTAAAATAATGATGGTTGTCCAGTCTTGTGACTTGGAGGGGATTGGGACACCTGGACTGGCCCCCTGTGGTAGCAGCCTTGGAGTGCTTTTAGATCCCTCGCTGTGCCTGGAATACCAGATGGCGGTGGTGGCCAGGAGTGCTTTTCACTCCCTTATCTGGTGAGAAGGCCTTTTCTTTCTGATTTGGATCTAGTGGTCACTGTCATCCATTCTTTCATCACCTCGAGGCTAGATTACTGCAATGTGCTCTACATGGGGCTGCCCTTGATGACTGTTCAGAAGCTGCAGCTGGTGCAGAATGTGGTGGCCTGGCTTCTTTCAAGGATGAGTCACCGGGAGCATATTACACTGGTGCTCTGAAGTCTTCACTGACTGCCTATAGCTTTTTAGTTACAATTCAAGGTCCTGGCTTTGAACTTTAAAGCCTTAAACAGCCTGAATCCAATGTATCTGAAAGACCGCCTGCCCTACCATGTTCCATTGTGGCCCCTATGGTTGGTTGGTGGTACCTAGCAATGTGCAAACAAAACGCAGTTCGGATGTTCGGACGTTTGGTCCAAAAACTTAGTTCAGGTTTGTGGGTTTGGTCCCATGGAGTTCGGACCCCCCCATAATGTTCAGAAAGATTGGTCCTGCCTGTAGGCTTGGGGTGCTCCAGGAGTGCCCGTGGGAGCATGGCAGGCTTACGGAGACACAGCAGCAGCAGAGAACAGGAAGGCTTGGGGCTTGGCACCCCAGGTTTCCTGGGCAAGCAGTTTGTGTGCTTGGCCCCTGGGGGTGCCCGTGGCACCATGGCTGGTCATCTGAGACCCAGCGGCAGCAGCAGCAGGAGAGGCCGGGAAGACTTGGGGCTTGGTGTCTGGCCTGGCACCCCTACTTAACTGGGCATTGCAGGCTGCCAGGCATCGGTGGAGCAGTGGCAGGCATTGGATTGCCCAGTAGCAGAACCCATGGCACAGCAGAGGCAGAAGCAGCAACAGCAGGAGACAGGCAGCGTGGCATGAGCAGCAGAAGGCAGACTGAGGCAGGGTTCGATATTGGCAACCAGGGGAGGCAGACAGGCAGCGTGGCATGAGAGGCAGTAGGGAAGGCAGGCTGGTATTTTGGCAGGGCACTCAGATAGGCTGGCAAGACTGTGCAGCGCGTGAGAGAGAGAGCCAGTCAGATAGGTGGGTTGAGATCGTCTAGCCAGAGGCTGGCTGGCAGGCTTACAGTTTCCCAATGCCACCTGGCATCATGAGGTGAGTCAGATAGGCCAGCCGAGACTGTCTAGTGTGTGTGTGTGTGTGTGAGAGAGAGAGAGAGGGGGGGTGGGGGGGACAGGCATTGGGAGGAAGGGATGGCACCTCAGCAGAAGCAGCCCAGATTGAGGAGGAGCCCCGTCCCAAGACTGCCCCTGGCATGGGATGACGTGTACCACTGCACCATCAATCCATGTCCAGGGGCAGCTTGGGGAATTCCAGCAGCAGAAAGTTGACCTTGATGAAAAGCAATTGCTCCACCAACTTGGCCCCCAGTCTCAGGCAGTGCAGCGAGCAAATGTCCTCTGCCATAGAGAACACCCGCTCGCTGTGGACACTCATTGGTGGGCAGGACAAAAGATCCTCGGCCACTTTGGACAGGTCTGGCCACATGCCCCTCCGAGAGCTGTGTCACCACCATATTCTGCCCTTCCCATTAGCGCTGTCAGTGGTGCAGCAGCAGCAGCCAGTTTGGCCAGAAGCATCAGTGCACCATGGAGGAGCTGTGGTGGGGGCAGCCACCAAATCCACACTGGTGGCAGGACCCGGAGGCAGCATTTGGGAGTGGCAGGAGAGGTCCCGAAGCAGGGTATAGGTGGGCCCTGCTTCAGGCGGAAGTCAAGGATGGCCCCCACATGTATCAGAATATCGAGGCAGCCCTGACCGCTGTGGTGAGGGAGTGGGTCATGCCAGGTGCGCCCTGGTGACACACAACGCGGCCAACATAATGAGGGAAGTCTGTGAGGGAGCTTCACCAGCATCCCTTGCGCCACGCACACCCTTCACCTGGTGGTCAGGGACACTCTGGACTTGGAGGAGAAGGGGATTGGGGCAGGCACCCTTAGCTCCCTGATCGAGTGGGGGAGGAAGCTGGCCGGTTTCTTTAACTGGAGCATGAAGGGCAGCGACCTCCTCTGGGTGAAACAGGCAGAGCAAGGCTCACCAGTGCACCAGATGGTGCAGGATGTGTCCACCAGATGGAATTCCATGTTTCTGATGCTCGAGCAGCTTCTTGAGCAGAAATTCGCCTTGCATCAGGTTCAACTGGTGACGGACAGCGGGGCACCTCCAGGGTACGGTGGGGTGGAATGGGAGATCCTGACTCACATCGTCTTCGTTCTGAGACTGTTCATTACCATGATGGAGACCATCAGCTCCTCCATGGCCACCATCAGTCAGGTGACCCCTCTGGTCCAGAGTCTCCTGAGAAGGCTGGAGGAGATTCTCCAGGGGCAGGATTGTGGCCCTCAGGGCAAGAAGCTGGCGACTGAGGCAGTTGCCCTGGTGCGGAAGATGAAGGCAGGGCTGAAGTTGGAGTTTGATGAGCTCCTGCAGTGGGAGGAATATGTGTTGGCAACCATGCTGGACCCCAGGGTCAAGGGCAGCATGGCACGCCAGACACCGCTCTATGACCACTGGAAGGGTGAGCTTTTGGAGAGGGTCTGGCAGGCAGAGAAGGGTCTGGAGAGTGCACAGCAGCAGCAGCAGCAGCAGCAGCAGGATGCCCCTGGGGATGGTGGGAGCAGCCATTCCTTCAGCCAGTGGGGTCTATCCCTGCCCCCAGCCCTAGCAGTAGCAGCACCAGCAGCAGGCTGAGCAGCAGCCGCAGCCCTATTGCTTCTGGATGATGTGGATGACGTCAATGGACAGCCCTCCCTGCCTGTAACGTATGCCCCAGAACCCATTTATTTGTATTTTTGCCTGTGTTCACTGCATTTTCCCAATTGTTGCCAATGTGGAAAATGCAATGAACATGGGTAACTGTGTATGAGTTATTTTGGCACGGAAGTGCAGTGAGACTCTGTCAGTTTAACAGGCCTATAAAGAAAGGAAAATGCAGTCAAAACTGCTGCTAAGTCTGCTACCAATTTAAAAAGGGGAGCACTGGTTTGGAGGAGGGTGGAGAATACAGCTAGCTTGATGGGGTGGTTGTTAGCTTGAGAAGGGTGGAACGGACCATTTCTTGAGGAAGAGTGAGGCATGCAACTGGCTTGGCGGAGGGGAAAATGGAAAATGGAGCTGGCTCACGTTGGAGGATGCTGGATGGGGGAATGGAGCATAGGGGATGGCTTGTGGTTTCACTGGCTTGGGGAAGTGGTCACTGGCTTCGGGAATTGGGGACATGGAATTAGGTTCAGGTGAAGTTGCTGGCTTGAGAAGTGGGAATGAGATATGGGGCTGGCTCAGGGAGGGGAAAGAGGCATGGTTCTGGCTTGTGGTGGGAGTCACTGGCTTGTGGAAAGTGGGATTCCTTGGTGGGAATGGGGCATGGGACTGGTTCGGGGGGGGGGGGTCACTGGCTTTTTTATGGGAGGGGTCTCTAGCTTGGGGAGGAGAGAATGAGGCTGCCAAGGAGTCAACTTTTCTGCTGGGCTGGGTCTGGTTACAGTGCTGGAGACTGCAGTTATGAGACAGAGGCAGCCCCTGCAGGTGGGGAGGGTTCACTACAGGCTTCCCAAGCAGGTGGCTAAGCTGAGGGTCAGAGAGCAGCCCAGCTCTAAGCTTGATATGTACTGCAGTTTCTGGGGTCAAATTTGAGATCTCAGATATTACGATTTTGGAGAAACATTGGGTTCACTTGAAACTTGAATTTGTGTTTTGAACATAGAAGTCAAAAAGGGCTTTGGAGGCCTTGTGTTTTATTAAAACCTGAATGCACAGGTTTTGGACAGTTTGAGAACCACAGATGTAGGTATCAAAGAAATGCCTTTGAACATAGACTTTAGCACCTGTGGGGCACTGATGGTGTATGCTTCCCCATACTACCCGACTAACATACTTCATCCTGACAGGCCAGTTTAATGTTCACTCAGTCTTTGGCCTCTGGTGAACCTACAAACAAGAGTGTTGGTTGTTGTGGTAGTTGTCATGTGGCCAGCTGTTCTTGAAGTGAGATCGCCAGCTGATTTCAATCAGCTATTCAGAGTTAATAGTTTTCAAATTAATCTCTATGAACATGGCTCATATCTGGACCAGTGACCCAGAGACAAAAGGCTCTGAATCCATTATGAGCTCCCTAAGTTACCCTGTCCCCTCCTCTCCACTGGTCACTTCTACTTTACAATTAGAATGATGCATCACAACTATACACATAAGGATTGAGTCGTTCCACAATTTTATTCCGACGGCAAACTAAATAAAATAGTTATTCACTTTTGTTTAAAAAGTGGATAAAGCATCCGGAAGATTTAATGACATAATTGTAACTCTATTAGGACATCAAAATTAATTTCAGTTTCCCTGAGGTTTCTTATTTTAATTAACAAATCCATGATCTTGCTCTATTAATTAGCATACTGAAAGAATAATATGTTTCAGACGAGTCTAATTCTAATAAAACATTTCATCTTCTTTAAAAATAATAATAAAAGGAATTAAGGGTCTCAATCCAATTTCTTTTCTACGTTTAATAGAAGTGGTTAGAAATTCCATCCAATGGAGTTGTCTAGTCATTAGTTTTGGGGAGGGGTTTTTGTGTGTGTGTCTTTTAATTCATAGAAGTTTTAGTTTTTGTGCTTAATGCATTTCAGACATCCTAATTTATTGAATGTTATCCCCCTGGAGTTATTTTAGTTTGCCATCCATCCAGTTTATTTTTTCCATTATTTTCCCTACTACTATTACCAATAATAGCACAAAAAATAGTCAATGGTTTTTTAAAAAGCTTTTTGCAATGCTGATTTTACAATAAGCACACTCACTCAGCTGCTGTTTTCCATTAACATTCCATTGGAATGAATAACATGTTTGGATGGAACCGGTGCATTCAGCAGCACAGCAGGTGACCTGTGCCTGGATATACCTGGAAAACTCAAGTAATTGATAAATCACTAGCCAAATCCCAGACTACATTTTTATATGAATGCAAGAAACAGGTTAGCTCATTTGTTCTGTGAAACACAGCAAACAGCAGGCAAGCTGACCCTTTTAGCCTTTATAACCATGCATTCAAATCTCCTCTCCCTCGGGGTGTCTCTGCAAGTAACACTTGCCACTGTTCCTGCCACTCAAGGAGGGGGCAAGTGTTGTATTTGTTCAAGCAAACCTGGGAACTAGTCATGGAGGGAACACAGGTTTGCTGCCTGGAATAAATCTGGGGAACTCATCAAGAGACCCACGGAGCTGTCTAAAACACAAGGAACGTCTGTTCACTGCCACCCAGTGGGACTCTGCTGAGTCAATTTCACCAGCAGGGCTCTGATGGGTCATTTTTTTTTTTTTTTTTTATCATCGGGGGCTTTTCTGAGTCAGTTTTCACTAGTGGGGAGCTTTCCCTTGTATTGGGGAGTTTTCTATGTCAACTTCACCAGCAGGACTTTCGGGCTACACCTATTTATGCTGTCACCTGATGCCCATCCCCCTCTTGTTGGTCAGAGTCCATAGGGTGACAGTGTAAACAGGGAACAAACATGAACGTGTGTCTATACTGCACCACCAAGGGATGACATTGTAGCAAGTACCACAGGATTGAGTTCCCTTGTGGTTAATGTAACATGTAGAGCCACTCACCTAGAGCTGAAATGGGTAGCGCTACTGTATTTGCCACCTGCATCTAAAACCTGTATTTTCAAGTGACTTATCAGATGCCCAACTGGTTCTCAAGTACTAAGTCAGGCACCTGATTACTGGAAAATACCAGGTATGAGGGGTGTGCAATTCATTTCTGTTTTTTAAATTACTAAAATGAATTAAATCCCATTTGTTTTAGAAATTAAAATACAAAACGATAAGCCAGAGTAATGAAAATGGATGAAAATGAAGGGGAAAAGTGTCAGTTTTCATTATAAAAATAAAAAACACTTTGCATGCACAAATGGATGCTGGTGCTATTCTGTGCATGCACACCTTCCCAAAATGGTGCCGGCACCATTTTAGAAAAGGATAGCCAGTCTACGCATGCTCAACGTCCATTTTGTGCATGCGCAGACCAGCTGTCCTTTTCCAAAATTCTATTTGAAACAGCCCGGCAGAACAGTCTGACAACCATTTTGTGCATGGACAGGATTTTTTCTATGTAAGCAGGATTCTTGTACCATTAGTGAGATCTTCTCAAGCTCTCACTAAGAGTTCTTGATTCTTGCGAGTACCAAATTGATTCTTGTTTCAGCCCTAGTTTTGATATATTTTCACCATCACCGAGGTGAGCCTACGAATCATCCAGCAGATGAAAACTGTCTCCTGTGCCTGGTTCGAGGAGATCTCTAGGCACAGAAAACTTCTGTGATCCCTCAGCAGGCAAGTGGGCTGGCAGAGACAGCGCAGGGCATGGTGTCAGACACTGGCCTCTCTCCTGAGATGACGTGCCTTGGAGGATAGAATGGACACCCTGCATGGGGTGCTGATACATGCTGCCACATACCTGTCAGGTAGGGATGTACGAACGTGGTTCGGAAGTTCCAGGTTCAGCCTGAACATGGGGTGTTCAGACCGTTTGCAAACACCCCAAATCCAAACCGCCCCCTGCCCGAACCAGCCAAACAAAGTTTGGGTTCTGAACCGGTTCGGGCAGGGACGCAGGGGGAAGGGAGGAACCTGGTTTTTCCTCCCCCCTCCAGGCTGCACGGGTGGAAGGGGCACTGGGGAGCACCTCCCCCCCAGCCTCATACATTCCCCCACCCCACCCCAGGGATCGCCCTACCTGGTGGTGCCAGGGCTCTGGCCCTGGGTCCGGTGGCAGTGGGTCTGGCAGCAGGTTCAGAGGCAGTGGTGCTCTGGAGTGCTTCAGGCTGCTACTAGGCCTTCCATGTCAAACCGGAAGGCTTAGTAGCAGCCTGAAGCACTCTGGAGTGCTGCCGC
>QEPC01009972.1:484329-519270 GCA_003113815.1 Sphenodon punctatus | reverse complement strand
CCACCCAGCATACCTGGGGGACTTTGAGCTGGGTGCCCCCGGCCGACCACAGGAGTCGTGAAAAAATCCGGGGTCTGAGGCGGTCTCGCAGGTAACCAGGACCCAAGCCATTTAGGGTTTTATAGGTCATAACCAGCACCTTGAATTGGGCCTGGTAGACAATAGGCAGCCAGCGCAGGGTGCAGAGCACAGGTGTAATGTGCTCACAGCAGCCTGTTCCTATCAGGAGATGGGCCACCACGTTCTGCACTAGCTGCAACCTCCGGACTGTCGTCAGGGGCAGCCCACCGTAGAGCGCATTGCAGTAGTCCAGTCAAGACATAACAAAAGCATGGATGATGGTGGCCAGATCCGAATCCGAGACATACAACTGCAGCCATCGCACCAGATGTAATTGGCGAAATGCTCCCTTTGCCACAGCCTCCATCTGACAATCCAGGTGAAGCTGTGGGTCTAGGAGCACCCCCAGACTACAAACCTGAGTGGCCAAAGGGGGCAGACCCCGCCAATGATGGGAGCCACCACCTCCCCAGCCCTCCCCACCAGCCTATCCAGCCTCTTTTAATAGGGGAGCCATTCCATACCCCTTATCATTTTTGTTACCCTTTTCTGTACCGTTTCTATTTCTACTATAACAAAACAAAACATAAAATAATGATGGAGATCATTTGGGAGACGGATCAAGCTCCATCTAGACACTGCCCCTCTGCTGACCACTACAGTCTGTATACAGCACAAAATACGCAAGACTAAAACGGCAGCCTTAGACAACCCACACCTTCTATCTCTGAAAAGCCAGTGCCCCTGTTTCAAGAGTAGCTGGACCAAGCAGAGCAGCACATAGCTGGAGAGATCAGAGATACCCTGTGCCGCCACGTCAACTGCCTCACTGGCACAGACAACCAGCCTCTGATGCCCTGACTATCAATGGAGTGTTCACAATTTCAAGAAAGCCCCTTAAGCCCATTTTGATATGTCCATGAACCTCTCCCTGGATCCTTCCCTCCAGACTGCCACCCCACTGAGACAGCATACCTTCCCTCCCTGGGCCCCCACCCTACATTCCCTCCTATTTACTGCCTTTTCCATTCCCATCCCATGACACCCCCGAGCAGCATGTTGCCTTGCAATACCTTTATTCTCCATGGCCCCCATGCGGCTGACCTTCCTGCCTTTCCTGAAATGAGCACGGGAACCATTCCGAGGATGGGTGTGGGTTTATTTAGGGGGACAAAGAAAAAACATAGACAGTCACCACAAGGAAACAAACTAAATGTTTGCCCAGCACTAGTTCAGGCAAGGGCTGTCCTAATTTCTTCTTACCCCTCCCTCTTCCCCTCTTGCCAGTAGTCAGCCATGCTCTTTTGGGAGGCAGGACTGGTGGAGGGGCATTCTTCCCCTACTCTTCCTTCTCCCCTATGATATGCAGGTGCAGGTGCCTGCGATGTTGGAGGAGGTGGGGCACTCAATCGGCTGGTGGAAGGTGGAGTGAATGCAGACCAGGGCAGAATGACCAGTGGGACAGGGCCCCTGTGTTGTTGGACAGCTGGATGTGGCTGTTGAGGAAACCAGGGCTAGGGTTTGAAACTGGGGGAGGGCAGCGGGACCTGCTGGGGGAGGGGGGCTGGCGTATGTGGCCCATTCCTGAGCAATAACTGCAGTGCTAGCAGCAGCAACGTGAGAGAGAAGGATGTGCTGGACATCCATGAACTGAGCCAGGAACTCAGCAATGTGACTGCTTGCCCCCCTCCCCCACATCATGTTGCAGATGCCTTGCAGCTTGCCCAATCGGCGGGCCCATTGCTTATTATCCTGCCAGCAGTCCAGACAGGCCTAGACAGTGATGGACCTATGCTCTGCAGCATTCCTCCACTGCAGGGCCTGCCTCTGCTGCCGAGCTATGCCCTGGATGACATCCCAGGCCTTGTCTGCCTGCTGCATGGTCTCCTCATTGCACCAGGTTGCACGCCCATAAGTCATGGTGCTGGTGGACAGTGATGGGCCAGCCCATGCCCGTGGTGCTTGTAAACCTGCAGCGAGGAAACAGGAAGTGCCATTCAGTCAGGCCGCCCCAGTCATGCTTTCCCATCCTGTTTTTTTGCCCCTGCCCGCCTCACTGGTGCCTCAGCACCTGGTGTCAGCCCTGCCCTTCACCCCTGCCGGTGTGGTTTCTGACCCCATATGAGCCCCCCTTGGTGCCCTCCCACCCACTTGCCCCACTTACCACTTTTGCCTGGTGCTGTTGGTGTCTGGGGCTGCTGTTGGTGTCTGGGGCTGCCCTCACTCTCCTGGCCACCTGTGGACACAGTATAGGGCAACATTCAGGACAATGAATAGCATTACTTGATTGCTTTTCTCCTCTGTCTGTATAACCGCAGTGCTCCCCTCCCCCACAATGCATTGACTCACTAGTCTCTTCCGCCTCCTTGATGATGGTGGTGTCCATGTCCTCATTGCCCTCCACCTGTGCCTGCACCCCTGGTGGCTGAATGAACAGGATCAGGCTGAATGAACAGGATCTGGTGGAGGGTCACAGTGTCCTCCTCCACAGACACCGGCTCTGGGGCTGGGAAGGGCACAATGCGGGCCGCCCACACAGATGCACCTTCCTTGGTGGTGGTGGGAAGCAGGTGGAACAAGGGTGGGTGGGGTGGGCACAGGCAGGGGGGAGGGGTATCTATCTACCCACTGGTTTGTATTTTACACATGTGTCCTTTAAGGACTCCGATGGCAGTAAGTTGGGAACTGGACAGACATGCTTGCCTTTGGGAATGCTCTGAGACTTTGGTCCGTGGATTGTTACTGGCCAGTCCATATGCAGGTGTGCTGCCGGCGGCCTAATACGCAGAAGGGAGCCCATGGGTGCCCATTGTCTTAGATTGCCCACGCAGTGGGCTCCACATTTCCTGGGTTGACTTGACACCATGTGGAGTGGCCCTGGGGGCATCCCTGGGATGAACATTTGGCAGTCACGTGATAGACGTACAGGTGAATCTGGAGGTAATGGGGGCTACTGTGGGGAAATGTCTCATTTGTTAACACCCTTAGTTGCTGTCTGGGGTCATGACTTTTACTGACTGTTTGATTTTACTTAAACCTCAAAAAGAGGTGTCAGAGGCAGAAATTTGGATAACCAACATGTTAACACTTTGTGTGTCTAGGAACTAGCTACAATGAAAAAGCAAGCAGTGAAGAATTGGATGTCTTAAAGGAAACAGAAAAAATACGTCTGATGAAATCTAACAGCAACAAAAAGAAGAACATTAGTGAATGTTTTCTTCAAATACTGGATGCATTTCTGTTCTTAGTTACACCCACCCGACAGTAGCCATAGGCCTGTGGCTGGGAGCTGAATTTAGATGATTTTACATTTTTTTATCCAAAGAATTATACATTTTATCGACTCCAACATTTGGTTAATGGTTACTAAATCTGGCATTTACAGAGACATTAGGAGAGCTTGTATTTATTTGCCATTTTCCTTCTCTTAGAGTGAAACGTGGAATCCATCCAGCTTTACAATGAGGATGATTACATCTGCTAGACAAGAAGGCCTCCTGGGAAAAAAATATATCAATAGTACTGTTTAACTACATGAACCATAATTGCATTATTAGCTCTGCTGTGCAGTACCACAGGAAAGCTAATGACATGAGTTTGAAGCAGTTTTATAGATTAAGGAAAACTAAATAACCTACAGGGATCCCACTGACCATGCAACCCATTTAAGATCTCTTCCATTATAGGTCTGAAAACAGAAACTGAAATTTTTGTTTCAGAAGCCTTGTTTGTTAATATGGTAGCATAATCTTTCCATACATATTAAGTATTTTAACTGTGCGTGTGCCCCTGGACTAGCACTTGAATTAACAAATCCCCATTTGTTTAACCTTAGCAGTTGGATACTCACCAGTGAATTGTGTATCTGATCTCAGCCCACCAGGCAAATCTACTGTGCCACTTAGGTAGGGGGCAGGACTGATTCCCATTATATTCAGAGATTCAACAGAAGGATTAGTACTATAAAGTGTAAGTGGAATATTTATTCCACATTTTTTTTTACTGCAAAATCAATCTGCCTTCAGTTTACCAGAACTCCCAGTTAACAAGGAAAAAGGCCAAGTTAATTTCCACCGCATCTTGATTAACCCAACAAAACAAAGCATAGTTCTTTCCAGTGAGTTAAGCCTCACCCTGTCACCCTCTAGTTAGAGAGATTTAAACAGATAACTTCTCACTTCAAGAGTCATATGCTCCTTCCACTTTGGTGAAAGAAAGAAAGAAAGAAAGAAAGAAAGAAAGAAAGAAAGAAAATCACATAATTGGCAACAATTGGTAGAGAAGATGGTGGCCCCGATTCCATGGTCTGCTGATCCTATGTGGAACCACGCACACATGCAGACACACCGGACCTGCACTCATCCACATTGCTGGCCCATTGTGCCATGTGTAAACTATGTGCATGCACATGCACGCGGCTTGCGCACGGGGAACCACAGGCCATTAGGATTGCGGCTATTGGGTGCAGCCCTGTGAGATGCCTAGGCCAGGCTACCATGCCTTGGGCAGCCTTAGCCCACTCTGGGCAGACGTACCATATGATGTAGTGCATTCTGTGGCCAGCAGCCACCAGATGTTCCCTCCGCCATGTGGTAGGGAAGCAGCTGGCTGCTACGTGATACATCTTCAGAAAAAGACCAAGGACATGTCACATAGCAACCCAACCTTACCCAAAACGAGGTAAGGCTGCTTAAGGCATGGTAGCGCATGTGTCTGGGCCCCTTCTGCCCCACTGCATTGCGAGTTCCGTGGCGGTGCATTCAGTGTCGGGCACTGTCACCCGTCACACATGGCCACATCACAGCTGGAGGAGGGAGGGAGGGCAGGGCTGAATCCCCGCTCATATGGCTGGCACCTCAGTCTGCCCTGGCTATGGCAGAAGATCTGATAGTGGCCGGCCCAGGGGGGTTGACTGCCCAGCTCCGTGCACTGGCACCGCAGTGTGACTGCTGCCAAGACTGCCCAGGGATTGGGCCCTCCACAGTTCATGTAGCTGCACCCATTGTGGGTTGCATGCCCCCTAGAATTTTGGAAGCCCCCCCCCTTATCTGTGCCCTTCTACTGTCAACATGCAAGTACAGGAACATGGCTTTATGAAGGAGTAGTGTGAAGCGAGTGCCCTCACAGCCCTTTTGCTGTGCTCCATGCCAGCATGTTGCCAGCAGGGGATGCAAGCGAGGGCAGTCTGATGCCAAACACCATGACGCTGGCAAGCAGCTTGACTGTCTACCTCACAGCACTCCTGTCTCCCACCCCCTTTAGCTGTTCCCTCCCACTCAGCCACACCATCAATGCTCCCATAGTGCTAGTGGCTCAGCCACACTGGCTCAGCCACATATACTTGGAGTTCAGGAATGAGATCTCCTCTCTGGTCTTTGGTGGATCATGTGCATTTGCCGCTCCTGCCAAATATGTGTTTAAAGACCTAAAGATGTTTTTACAGAGCTACTAGCCAAGCCCCTGGCAACTCCTATTATCTTCATCTTCTCTGCCCACACACCCCCCTCTGAATTTCACCACATAATTCCATGAATTAACCCTTTAATCCTTTCCAAAGGGTAAAGGGCACCACACCCCTCCCAACATTGCCAGTGCACAAAGAGGGACTGAAGCGCTCGGCTTAGCATTCCACTTATTTATTTGTGTTTTGTCATTCCACCCTCCCTCCCTTGCTCTCACATATTTTTCCTGTCAAAAGCAAATGGGAAAGACATGCTGGAGCCTTGACTACTGCCTCATCTTTTTGTCTTTCTCCCCTGAAAAAGGGACAGTGGGATTCAGTACCCAAAGACGGAACATCCTAGGGGTACACAGAAGGCACCTCTTTCATTTTTGTTCCCCCTCTCGTTTTCATTTTGAAAAAACTCATTCATTTTGTTTTCCTATTCGTTTTGTTTTGAAAAACTCATTCATTTTCATTTTATTCATTCATTCATTTTATTTATTTTTCATTCCCTGACTTTCAATAACACTTTTACTTTCCTTCCAGGACACTTTCCCATCCCCCAAACTTGCACAGACTACCCCTGTGGGGCAGAAATATCAGAGGCAGACTGTCATGCAGCAGGCAGGCAGAGGACAGAGCCGAGACTGGCAGGCAGCGGGCACCAGACACTCAAGCTGCAGGCACTAGCATTGGAGGAGATGGTGTTACCTCAAGTCTGTCAAGGCTATAAAGCATAGTAGCTGTATATAGATAATTAGAATGAGAGAGAGGGAAATGTCAGATGTGATGGGCCTCTCGGCCCACCACGCTGAACCCTGGACAGGGATCCGTCTCGGATCCCAGTCCGTGATCAGACCGGCCATCCTTTAGACGCACTGGCCTGATCTCTGTGGGGGATCGGGGAGGGGGCGGGGCTGTGTGGCATGACATGTGACCGCTGAGCCCCGCCCCCCACGCTCCCTCAGCTGCTCGCCCATGGGGAGATGGGCGGACGTAGCAGCCAATGAGGCTGCTGCACCTGATCCTGTCCTGTGGTTGGGACCTGATTCCGGGATGGAGCTGGCAAGCAGACGTTCATCGTGGCCATTGCCAGCCCCATTCCGGATCATGGCCAACCTAACCACGATTCTGGAGGTGAGGCCGGCCTCACCTCCAGAACTGTGGTCAATTTGATCCCGGCCGGGTGTTCACTGTGGTGAACATCTGGCGGGGAGCAAATAGATGTTCACGAGATCGCTGCCACCACATGGGATCCACTGTGATCCAGTGTGGTGAACAGCGATCTTGTAACATCTGAAAATACCCAGAGAGAGGCATAAGTAATAAAGCTCCAAAGCCAAAGCAGTGCACAAGTGTCTCTCTGCAAAGTGCCCGGAGGTCTTTTCAGACAGAGTAAGCTGGCAGGGAGTGTGTCAGAAGGGTTTACTGATTCCAGTGCCTTCCCTTAAAGTCTCCCTGATTTGTTTGAAGCATGTGCAAGGGAAGACCTATCAGGGGGTATCTCTTCTGTGTGTCCCACTCTTGCCATGGTGATGTGAGCCCACTAAGATGCATTTGCCATGCCAATTGGTCAGCAGAGATGTCAATCAGATATCTCCTGACTGTCTCGTCACTGCTCCCCCATCACCTCTGTTGTTTGCTTCCAGCTTGAGCAGAGTTAATTGGCAGGGCAGGGGCAAGTTTCATTTGCTTCATTTTCATTCATTTCCCAATTCATTTGTTTTAGTTTCCTAGTTACTAAAACAAATGGGATTTCATTCATTTTAGTAATTATACAAAATGAAAATGAATTGCATACCCCTAGAATGTCCCTCCTAATTAGGGACTGTTAGGAGGTATATATCTGTCCTTCATTTGCTCAGTCTGTTCTCACCCTTTACATGCCTGTGGAAGAGCCCGAGAGCTTGCATATTTTCACCAGCATTGAGCTTGCACATTCTTGGTTGGTTCAGTGAAAGTATAATTTGAATTGATTTTGCTCTATCTGTTAGAAAATCATAGCGTACTTTCCAACACATAATTGACTGAGTAGAACAGAATGAGGCCAACATTGAGTTCTTTTGAAAATCCCACTCTTTTAATCTACTAGGATGAAATACACATGTTCAAAGGACTAGCACTAGACCTATTCACCACAGTTTCCTACCCATGATGAACTTCACTAGCAGTTGTATGTGTAGCTGGCATTTAGAAATACAAAGTGATTGTGATCTATATGAGACCCATGAGATTATTATAGAGGATGTTATGGCTAATAGTCCATGAATGACCAACAGTCCAAAGTGATATAGGGAAAACTCTGCCCTTGGTCCCCTCAAAGACCCTTTTCACATGAGATGCTCCCCCTGTTCCCACTCACGTGTGTGACTGGGCCGGCGGGGCTGTGTGTGTGTGCCGTCCATGTGACAGCTGGTGGGGGTGGGTGGGTATGCATGTGCACTCCTGTGCTCTACCCATCTCCACTGAGCCCCCACGCACAGAGGCATTGGACAAAATGGAGGTGCCTCTGTGTGTGGAGATGGATGGAGGTGGGTAGAGATGGGTGTGCGTCTGTGTGATAGGCCACCCACAGGCTGCACACCCACCGTAGTGCACACCAATCACACCCCCATGCACCATGGATCCTTCCAGCCCATTTGAAAATGGGCTGCTTTGCAGGAGGGGCGGGGTACAAATTCATAAAATAAATAAATAAATAAATAAATAAATAAAAGGGCCAAAATGGCAGCAGCTCTTGTCACTCACCCAGCATCTAGGGAATTAAAGTACTAGTAGGGAAAAGAAACGGGGAGTCACCCCACCCCATAATTTTGGCTAATATGTCAGCTATTTTTACCCCCATGCAAACAATTTCTTTTTGCCCTGCATTTATTGTTAATCATTTCTTTAGTGTTTCCATTGATCAAAGAGCTTTCCAGTCCTTAGTTTGTTCACCCTCACAACAGCCCCTACAGTGAGGAAGGTCATCATTAGTCCCATTTTATAGACGCAGAAATAAGACTCTTTTCAAATGGGCCAGGAGGAGTCACAGTGGGGGGGGGGGGGGGGGGGAGGAATGGGTGTGCACCACGGTGGGTGTGTAGCACGTGGGCGGCCTGTTGCATGGACGCACACCCATCTCCACCGATCTTCACCAATCTCAATGCACGGAGGCATTCCCGTTTTGTTCAATGCCTCCATGTGTGAGGGATTGGTGGAGATGGATGGGGCGCGGGAGTGTGCACTTACCCCCACCCACCTGCACTGGCGCTCAGATGGACACCCCACCCCTTGCCCACCCAGTAGCCTACATGGGCGAGGGGGGACATCTCATGTGAAAAGGGCCCATGGGCGATGGGTGGAGATGGGTGGGTCGTGGGAGCGGACATGCACACCTGCCTGCCCACCCGCCATAGTGTTTACACAGGTGCCACCCAGACATGCACACACAGCAGACTTGCGTGTGCATGCGTGGGTCTATCTCATGTAAAAAGGGCCATTGTTTCCGGTGTCCTCACAAACAGCTACGATTTGGGATCAGTTTCTAGGCTCAACCTCACAGTATTTTGTTAGGTCTCAGGGTCAGTAAATTTGGCCACAGCTCTTTAATCAAAATATATCTGCCAAGTTGTCAGCATTTTAAAATTGCATCCATTTATTTGGCGTCAGTCTCACTATTTAGCTGTCCTACTTTATCTCTCGATAAATAATAAACCAGTATTATGTTATTTTTAATCTAAGTCACAAAGTCTAAAAACCAATTAGCGTATTAAATGCAATGACAGGTAAGGTATCATAGGCTGGGACACAGGGATCCATATAAGAAAATAAACTACAGCCAAATAATCACATTATGAAAAGAGAAAATAAAATCCATGAAAACAATCTGAAATCAACTGCACAATTTTCTTTTAAGTATAGTTCATATGAATTATTTTTCAACATGTGTTGTGCAAATAGAGAGATTCATTAGCCAATTATATCCAATGGTGTCTCTTTCCTAGAGATAACCTTTAAAACAAAATCATGCAGTTTGCCCAATATAAAGGGAGAGTTGACAAGAAGGTGAAAGGAGTCATCATGCAGGAGTAAACTTGAGTTTCATAAACAAAAAAGCATAGTAAAAAGTAAGACACAAATTTCTGCAATTGGCAATGTTGTGTCTAAATATGGAGCCTCTTTAAAACTGACACAGGTACATGCAGTTTTCTTTAAATTCCAGAGTTTCTACTGTCAAATGCTGTTGTGCTTGTATTTGTGTGATGCTATATTGCCATCAAGTGGTCATTTTGTTAATTACAGGAGCCCCAGTCACTGGGACAGAGTAAGTGATTTTTCTTGGATACTGCTTTCCCTATAATTATGTTGTCATCTGTTATTTAAGTCTATTGGCATATCTGAATGATTGTGCTACTAAAATCCTTTTTACAAATCTTAATAATACAAGTACAAAATCTGAGCAAATAGTACATTATTTTTAAAAAGTCTTTTTGGGGGGCTTCTGGGGAGGTCAGATGATTAGCTTAACAGTGTTGTGGTCACTGTGAGATCCGTTTATTAAAAGTAGCTAATCAGATCTTTTTTCTTGTTCATCATCTCTATCTGACTAATCACATATAACCACAGATACTCCTAATTCACTTCACATAAAATATTAGGAAAACATCTATCTATCTATCTATCTATCTATCTATCTATCTATCTATCTACATACACATCATTAACCATAGGGGGCATTATGCTGCCATGAATTTCTTTCCTAATCCATCACATTTTGTGCCAAGCGAGTATAGACTTTTTCATATTATCAAACTCATTAAGGTCTTAAATGTCCGTTAAAAATAAACTCTAGCAATTGATACGGAAGAACATTAGAGGGCTATATTTATTAATGTGATTATTAAGGTTTCTTAAGGATTTCTACAAAATAGAACTGATACACTTAGCTATTTTTAATGAGTGTAAATCACAATAAATTCACCAATACATCCCTAAGTATGCACTGTATAAAAAATAAATAAAAGACTCTCTCTCTGAGAGAGAGAGAGAGAATCTTATACATTTTACAGGTGTCACACATAGTCAAAATTGCATCTATAATAAAAATCATTTTGCAGCACTGGGAATGAAGTTTATTTAAAATAACTTTATTTCTTTGTTTACTGGGAGATGAGAAACATTTTTCCTACTGGACATAGATTCTTGCTTTAGTAAGTAAAGAATAACAAAAATCCCACTCTGTTTTTATAACATGAACACTTCTATGTGATTAGTGAGTTACATGCTACTTTTTCGCTGCAAGAAAGGACCACGCTGTGGCTGCCCCTTTTCATGTCGCAATGGAAGGTGCACCTTCTCTTTGCCATTTCTGAGTCCAGGGAAGGTCCTCTCTTCAAGAGAGTTCAGCATCCAGAAATTGAACTAATTTTTCAAGGAGAACCCAGGTCCTATTTGCATGGCATGCTGAGAACTTTAAAAATCTGCCCAGAGCTCTTTGTCAGTCTCAAAGCCCAGTGACAGCTGCAGTCCTAGCACTCATGTTTATTGGGAAGAAAATCTCCCTGTGCTGCAAAATGGACCAGGTTCCAATGACTCAAAAACTGGCCCAGCATTCAGAAAAAGGAGGATGCTCCTACCTGAAAAGCTATAGCACACTTGTTGGCATGCCAGAGAACCTAGGGTATTTTCAGACGTTACGAGACCACAGTCAACCACAGTGAATCTGCACATGGTGAAAGTGATCCCGTAATGTCTGATGTGGGGAACGGACGTTCCCCCCCAGATGTTCATCACGGTCAATCGCAGCGGAGAATCACATTCACCACGTGATCAGCTGAACCCGTGGGGCCGGGGCCAGTTGCGTGCCAAATGTGATTTCCCGCTGTGATGAACCAAGCCGTCTCGTCTGGACGGCAGCCATGGCCCGGAATCCCCGCAGGGTGGCCAATTCATGCAGGCGCTGTGGCCGCATTGGCAGCGGCGCCCGCCCGTCTCCCCAAAGGGCGGGCAGAAGGGGAGCATGGGGGGGGTGGGGCCGCGCGGCCCCATGTTGCGCTGCGCGGCACCTCCCCGATTCCCCACCGGGAGCTGCCACCATGTCTGTTCGCCTGTGACATGGTGGCCCCGGCGGGGAATCAAAGGTTTGTTTCCGTGACGGTGCCAGTTGGCCCCGTCATGTCTGAAAATACCCCTAGAAAGGAATTCTGCAATCAGGCCAAAATATTTTTGTTTTGCCATTGGAGTCCAAGCAGGCTCATAGTTTAGAAAGAAACTGAGATTTGGAGAGTACATGACCATTGCAATCAATGGAAGTCTTTAACTGTTTTGAGTAGTGACTCAAGGGTGGATGAATTCTACGGCCTCAAAGCCCAATGGGCGTTGGGCACTGGTTTTGATTACAGACTTTCAAAAAAGCTCAAGGCTGGATCTTTAAGAGGCTGCATAAAAATATGAACAAGATTTCCAAGAAAAGGTTTATTATTTTCAAAATGAGTGGATTTTCAGAAGTGCCAAGAATCCAGCAGCTCCCATTGTGTCACATGTGGCGAGATTTTCCAAAGAACTCAGCAAGCTGTATGGATGGAAGCTCTTTTGACCATCCCTCTCCAGTTGTGGGTGCTGAGCTATTTAGAAAACTTAGATCCAAGTGGACAGCTCCCATTACTGTAAAATGAGCTGGTATCTAGGAAGCAGAAATTATGACCTTTGAGTTTATGCCTATGCCATTAAGTTGCTGGCGGCTGTGACGGGGACGTATCTAGGATAACTTAAAGAACAAAGAAGGGAAGAGAAGCTGTATAGATAATCCTCAACCTGCTTAGCACTGGCAAACATGTACAGATGGGACAAAATTAGAACTGAAAGGAGTACCTGCAAAACAGGTTTACTCGTCAATTTTCTGGTACCCGAATCGACCTGACAACATCGAATACCAGTTGCTATCCAATTTTGACCCAATTCAGGTACCTGATGTCTCAGAATGTCAACTTCCAGTACTGATTTTTTGACTTCTGTACCAATTTTTTGGTTTTCCAACCTGGAAAGTCAGCTTCTGGTCCTGGAATTTAATTTACGGTCCTGATTTTTTTTGTTTTCTGTTCCAATTTTTCAGTTTTTCATCCTGATATGCTGATTGATAATAGAAAACTAAAAAAAAATGGGTACTGAAAATTACCAATCTTTTCAGTTTCCGGGTACTCAATCAGTAATTGAGTAGGCCATCAAGTACACAACACAATACTCAAAAATGCAGGTATCACCCAAGGGTAGCAAATCAGCTGCCTGTTTCAGCTTTACACAAAACCCTTTCACATCAATGGACTGCTAGCAACATCTCTAAACTGCTTGGGAGTCAGGTTATTTATCTGGATCCTACTATAGGTTGTGTGCTATAAAAGAATGTCCGATAAAGAAAGGGGTAAAGGCAATGGCATCTCTTTGTCAGCCTCCATTATCTGTTCCTTGCAACAAAAGTAATCCTAAACAAGAAAATGCAACTTCGTGCAATGCAGGATCTTAGAAATCTGTCATAAAAAAAGACAACCTGACATTGAAAAAGGACCAGGAAGGAGACTGTAGCACAGCAGTGGCCAGCACTGGTAGTTTCCAGCAAAGTGCTTGTTGTGTTCCACTAAGACATAAGTGATTGAACAAGTAGCTAGTTCAGTGCTCTTGACACCTACAAAAACATTATCAAGAGAAAGAAAGAGAGATGGGGCCATCTAATTGTATAATATTGGAAGAATACTTGCATAATTACAGAGCTACAGTGACAGCTGCTTACAATGTCCGCTATCATGCACCACAGGCGGTAATTTATCCTTGGGTTTCCCATTCATTTGAATGGGAAACAGCAGGGGTGCCTTCTTGGCATCCCACATAATGGCAGACATTTTAAGCAACTACCATTTCACAGGTCCTTGTTTTAATTTTGGGAAAAGATGCAGCTTGTTATTCTATCCAGGGCTCATATCCTGTACCAATCTTAATGACACAGTGGCAGTTATTGACATGGGGGGAATTGGAGAAGAGAACGAAGCAAAAGTTGTTAAACATGGTTTTGATGACCTGTTGTAGCATGCAACTAGCACAAAATTCTGGCAGCTTCCCTTATGACAAAACTGGGACACGTTGCATGATGAGTTTAAGGCCAGGACAGTAACATCATTTAAAATACAAGATACTCAAATACATTGTGTCGTGTAAACACCTGTTGGTACTTTTGAAATTTTTAAAAAGAGAACATTCCCTCTGCCTCTCTCCTGTTTCCTTTGTATCATCACTAAGGGCACAATTCTCTAGCCATTGACGTCAGTGGTAAAACTCCATTGACTTTAATGGTGGAGGACAGTGACAGCCTGCATCTTCTGCAAATACAGTTTGGTAAGTACAGCATGTGTGGGAGTTCCTGAATGCACAGGGGAAATAAATCATGATTATGGCCTCCAAAATCGCATGTACAATGCTTTCTCATATCTCAGAGCCAGGAAGGAACCCATGTTCACTGTGTTCTCTCCATTGAAAGAGCAATAAACACACTCTTTACCTTTTCACTGACCACCCGCTCCTTTGTTGAGAAGCACCGGTTACAAAAACCTAACCCAAGAATGATTTTCAGCCATATTGCAGGCTATTCTTGGTCATTCAACCTCTGCTGCCTTAGGAGCATCTCCTGGGTCAAACATTTATACTGATGTTGAAGTGTTTGTCTTTCTTGTTTTTTCATTCATTGGTGGTTTTGTTTGCATTTTCCTTTTGCACTTCCAATAGAGGTGAAGTACCACAGCACCAGGGCTTGACTTGTGGTGGGGCAGCAATTAAATTCAAGGAGGGACTGAGCCCTGGGAAATGTTACCAGCATAAGCGTGCACCACAAAATGTGAAAGACCAGGAAAAGACCGATATTGGCCATTGTGGGTTTAGAAACGAAAGCCTTAAAAAAACCTGGATGATTTATTTGACTTTTATTAATGACTTTCCTAATCCACCCCCTGTTCTAGCCATTATGTAGATTAAAAGTGAATCACAAGAATTCCTGTTTTTTATTCAGCTGTAGAGAGGCAGGGTGGTCTAGTGACAGGGTTGGTAGCTGAAGAATAGGATTCAGTTCCCTGCTATGACAAACTCTAAGCTAGAAGGTGTGACTTCAAGGGTAAGGTGAGTGATTTTGGGGGCAGGCTTGGTCCCCCTGGCAATTGTTTTAAAAATTATTTATTTATTTATTTATTTACAAATTAAGCTCTGCACTGTGAATGTAGGCTGGGTCTGTGGTTAGTATCACTATTTCCATATTTTAAAAAGTGTGTTCAGATGAACAATGCAAGACCCAACACTCTTCAGACTGAGGAATTCCAGTCCAAAGTAACTGCTTTTCTCCCATGGGCTGTGAGAAGCAGGGCACATCCCATATTTTCCCTCAGGGCCTGGTAGGGCCCATAACCTGGGCCCTGTGGCTGGAGGGGACCCTGGAGGGACTGGGGGGGTCAGTCTTGGTAGCTGCAGTATTTGAACTTCTGAGGCCACAGGATGGGCTATTTCTGTGTGGTCCTTCCCCACCTGCAACTCTCAACCCCTGGGGTAGCTGTTTCCTGCAGGGCCCTTCCCCTCACTTCACCTACTATCAGAGTTGACCTGACCACAGGGAGACCTGGGGTGACCACCCTGGACCCTGCTCTTTTCTCCAGTTCTGCATACCCCACAGTGACCCTCATTTTTAACAGGGTATGGTCCCTCTCAGTGGAACCCAAAACATGACTACCTCATGGAGGGTGCCCATGGTGACAAGACCATGGGAAAGGGCAGGCTTGGACCTTGGCAATTAATTTTGAGGGAGGGGCCCCCAGCGGCCCCACATTTTATCTCTGCCATAGGCCCCACAAATTCTAAGGTCAGCCCTGCTTCCCCTTCCCTTCCAGACTTTCAGCAGGGGAGAGGGAAAAACAAGTCATACAGACATTGGGTCTTTTTACACACACATTACTCCTGCATGTTTGCTGTTACATCCTGAACTTTCTGTGTGTCTAAATCACTCACCCAGATCTTAAACATCCAGCTTTTTGAACTTCTGCATAGAACTTCTCCCAGAACTTTTCTGTGTAAAAATTTCTCCTGGTAAACTGCTTTGCTCCAGGCAGCTGTGGTCACTTGGTTCCATGGCAACCCCTCACGTCTACAGCTGCAGCTACTTTAGGCTGCCTTAAGGCAATGTTTGTGTGAAGAAAGAATCCAGGAACTGTCTCAGGGAAGTGTGTTTATGAAGAATGCATCAGGAACTTACTTGTGGATTTGTAAACCCAGAAGATTGAAAGACCACTTTAAGGTGTGTGTAAAAATGTCCATTGTGACAGGCAAACAAACAAGGAAGTTCTGGAAGATGTAGGGAAAAGTGAGGATTGTGGGGAGTAAAATAAGCAAGAGATTTTCCTGGACCTGTTCAGATGAACAAATTCCACTGGTGTAGGACCTTCCATCCTCTATTTATTTGTTCAGATATTAAGTTATTCAGCCAAATATCTGAACAAAAATAGCCAAACTGAAATATCCCAAACACATATGTGACATGAGCAAAGAAAGGGTGATTTTAAACAAGATGCCACCACACATGACCACCCATCAACCACCCCACCCGACTGCTCATTTGAAGGTGGCATGGATGGAGGCGCACTTCCATGAGCTACGCAGCACCTACTCATGGCCACTCAAGGGGCACTGCTGAAAACTCCGGAATGCGCCATGTGAGAGAGAGACGAAGTGGTGTGTGGGGAGAGGCACCCACACATCCCTGCCTGTATGAACCGGGATGCCCACCCACGCCAGCAGACTAGGGGGGTGCAGTTTGTTTTTGTTATTATAATAATGAAAATGAAAGAGGGTTCTTTCATTTTTGTTATTGAATAATGAAAATGAAAGAACATAATAGTGAAATAATGAAAGAATTTCATTTTGTTATTATGAGTTAATAGGAAAAATATAAAAAACACATTTTCGGCTGTAACTTTTTAGTTTTTAATTCATTTTGGATGAAGCTTGGCAAGACTGTACCCCTAACAGAGGGCAGTATGTGTGTCAAATTTCAAAATGATAAAGGGATCCAATTTTATAAGCAGTTGAAATTTGTTATTTTTTATAATTTTGCATACACATTCCTGGCTGTAACATCTTTGTCTCCCATCTGATTTGGATGAAACTTTCAAAGATTATACACCTACCATGGTTACTATCTCTGCCAAATTCCAGAAGGATTGGATAAGAGGTCTTGATGTTATAAGCAATTTACTTATAAATGCATTTATGACCGTAAAATTTATTTTGTCCATCCATTTTATATGAACTTTGGCACAATTGTATCTCAGACCCTCAGGATCGTCTCTGCCAAATTGTAGAAAGATTTGATAAAGAGTCCAAATTGTATAAGCAATGGAAGTTTCCCTCTTGAAGACATTCATTATTCAGGTAAATAGCGCATGCAGTGCAGACAGGCATGGCAGGGGGGAGGGGGAGCAGTCCAACAGACTGACAGACACATTCACTGGCCAGTTACTGCATGCCTCTACCTTTACAGGAGGACCATTCAGTGGTGACTTCAAGGTGGGCATAGGGGGTAGATATAAGCTGCAATTTTGGGGGCCTGCTATTTGTCTGTGATTAGTTCTGACTTTGGTCAGAGCATTTTGTCAGATTTTGCTGGCAGGCTTTGTGTGTGTGTGTGTGTGTGTGCTAGAACTCACTGCAAGAGTTCAGCTAGCTACATAAATCCAATCCACATGCACCTGGGGTTCTGCCCAACATCCTCCTGCCCCCTCCTGGAGCATTCTCTGCAAATTGACAGACACCTCCATGCACCTAGGGTGCCTGCCCAGATGGAGGCCTGTGCCAAACAGCAGAGATGACAGATATATCCTCTGGCCAATTGGCTTGTAATTTCAAAGACATCCTGGCTGGGACAGAGATGTGATTGCCTCTCTTGCTGCATGCTTATCCCTGGCATAGGCTCATACTCTTAAGATGAAGTGAAGGCTTATAACTTTGGGACCATTTATAAGATCTTTCTGAAATTTGGTAGAAATAACTCCAAAAGTCTGAGATACAATCCTACCAAATTTCATGTAAACTGGCTGGAATACAAAGATGTTACAGCCAGAAATATATTTACAAGTAAATTACTTATAACATTGGGTCCCTTTATCTAATCCTTCTAAAATTTGGCAAAGATAATACCTTTTTGGAGGGATATAATATTTTCAAGATTCATCCAAATGAAATAGGAGACAAAGATGTTACAGCTGGGAATGTGTATGCAGAATTTCATAAAATAACAAATTTCAACTGCTTATAAAATAAGATTGTTTTATCCAATCTTTCTGACAATTGGCACCCGTAATGCTCTCCATTGGGGGTACATTTATGCCATTTTTCATTCAAATTATATGCAAATAATAAAGTCACAGCTGAAAATTTCTTTTCCATTGAAACCAATGGAAATAAAAAAAGAAAGTAAAAACAGAAATGAAACAAAGGGTGATTTCAGACGTGATGTGGTGAGATTCACCACAGTGAATCCCACCCCAGTGTCAATTGCTTCACTGTGGGCCGTGGTGAGCTGCGCGGCCCCAACAGACGTTACAGGGGTGGCAACACTGCCTGGGGCCAACAGGAGTGAACCCGGGCTGGGGGAACCCAACAGATGTGACATGGTGGTGAGAACTGCGGTGGGAGCCCAACAAGGCACCGGGGTCGTGCGGCCACAAACATGGCTGCCTGAGGGCAAACAAGCCCACAGACAGCGGATGGCCCTGCCCAGGGAAGGGANGAGAACTGCGGTGGGAGCCCCACAAGGCACTGGGGTCGTGCGGCCACAAACATGGCTGCCTGAGGGCAAACAAGCCCACAGACAGCGGATGGCCCTGCCCAGGGAAGGGAAACACGAAGGGAGGGAGTGGAGGGAGCTGCAGCATGAGCAGAGCTCGCAAACAGCGGCCGCACGGAAGGTGCGCGGACTTCAAAACAAGAAGCGCACACACACAAATGAAGCTGCACACCCACACAACAAAGGGGAGCTGAGCAGGGGGACAGAGGGGGTACACACCAGGGGGGACAGGGAACCCCACGGCCGGTCAGATGCACGGAAGGGGGGGTGGCGAGGGTCCGGCACGGCCAGCCCAGGAGGAGGGGGAGGGGGCAGGAACCCAGTGGGCAAGGGGAAGGGGGACCCAGCAGCCCAAGGAGACAAGAGGCAACACAAGGCACAGTGAAGCACAACAGGCATTTATTGAGGACAGAAGTGGCACCGGCCCAGCGCAGAGGCATACAGAGTGGGACCGCGTGGGACCGGGGCGCGGGAGAAGGGGCAGCAGCAAGGGGGACATGGGGCCCTGTCAGGGAGGGAGGGAACCAGCACCATGGTCCACCACAGAGGCCACACGGAGGTGTCCGGGGCGGCAGCAACAGGTCCCAGGCAAGGGGGCGACAGGCAGGTGGGTGGCAGTGGGTCCCAGGGGGTCCAGCTGTCCCAAAGAGGCAGCAGGCATTGGCACGAGCACCCAGGCCACAGATGGAACAAAGGCGCTGAGGAGGCAGCTGGATGACAGATGGTCCTGGAGCACCCTACACCCAGCTGCAGGGGCTCCCATCGGGTGGAGGGGATGGTAACGACAGTAGATGCACATAGCAGGGCCAGTCCCTGGTAGAAGCCGCGCCTGGCCATGTGGAAGCAGATCAGGTAGAAGGCCTCGAAGGGATCCGCACAGTTCATCCTGAGTTGCATATCAGGGTGGTTGCACACCTCCGACAGGGCCGCCAGCTCTGGCCCAGAGGGGGGGCAAACCATAATCCGCTGCAGGGGGCCAGGGCAGGTGGGAGAGCTCCAGAAGATGGTAGTAGGCAGCCCCATGGGAGCACAGATACCCATGGGCACCCTGCATGCTGATGAAGTAGGACATGGACACGGCAGGGTCACCCTCACACAGGTAGGTCGCATACCTGGGAAGGCACATACACACTGAGTGGAGACTGTCTTGGCAGGGCTCCATGCCACTAGGCCCCCCAGCGTGTCCGGTAAGTGCCCCTCAGGGAAGGGGGTGGGCCCCAGCCCCTCACAGTGCACGCGGCAGTCACCAGCGGTCTACAACATAGCCGAAGTGCAGCATACCAAAGCTCAGGCACCGATAGACATCCGGCTGGGTGGGCAAGGAGCTCAGGCTGTGCTGAATGATGGACGAATGCCACAGATCACACAGGACCATGCTCTCGCGGGTGGTCCAGGCTCGGACAGAGCCTCCGGAGGCTCTGAGCGGGACCTCGGGCTGGCCATGGTACAGCTCCAGGAGTGTCTGAGTCGCAGCGGCTGTGGGGGCAGCATGGGATGTGGGGCCGGGGGGATGGACAGGCAGACAGGGGCTGCCAAGGCTGACAGATAACAGCAGGATGGGAACAATGGAACCGCTGTGGAGGGATGAGAGGGGAGTGGGCAGCGCACAGCTGCCGGCATGCAAGGCCGGACCGCCCCACGCATACCCACCTACTAGTGGAGATAGCAACGACAGCACGTGCATGCACAGGGAAGGGCAGTGGCCCGGGGACCAGGGCCCGAGCCCCAGGGGGCTGCACAGGGTACTCCCGATATCGGACCCGAGCCGGTACCTTGGGGTGGGGCACACAACAGTGTTGTGCCTGGTGCAGGACATCAGTGAGGCCGGGGATGGGGTATGCACCTGTAGGAAAGAAAGCACTTGGACACAGTTAGGTGTGTCTTATACCATTTATTGTGTTCCCCCGGTCCTGCCCAATACCCTGGTACACCTGTGTGCCCTCGTGCCCATCCACCCTCCACCCCCTCAGTCATCCTGGATGCCCCTTCCCCACCATGTCCCCTATGCTGCCCTGCCCATGCCCCTCCCCCATCCCCTGCTGCCCCTGGAATGGCCCCGTCCCCTGACAACAGGGATGGCCGAGGCTATCGACCCCTCCTCGTCTGAGGTGGAGGAGGAGGTGCTGTCATCAGGAAGGGCTAGGGACCCTGCCCCTGGCTTCCTACCATCACCCTGGGGGGCCCCTGCCCCCCCCCTGCACTGCCTGCGGACGTATTGGGGTCTGGTGGCCCAGCTGCTAGTGTCTGAGCTGTGGGGGCACGGGTCCCCAGATCCATGGTCCCTGGTGCTGTTGGGGAGGTGGGGGTGGCAGCACTGGCAAGGCCTGTGGTATGGCCGGGGGGTGGAGGGGGCACGGGTCTGGGTGCTGGCACAGTACCCGGTGGGGCTGCTGCCATTATGAAGGCACTCAGGGACCTGGCCTGAGGAGGAGGGATGTGCNGTACCCGGTGGGGCTGCTGCCATTATGAAGGCACTCAGGGACCTGGCCTGAGGAGGAGGGATGTGCCATGCTCCAGGGAGCGGTCCAGTTTCTGGCCGAGCTCTTCGGACCAGCGGTCCTGCCAGTCCGAGTGGGTCTGGAGTGCCTCCAATTGGCGGTCCATGTCCCACTTCATCAGCCATTGGTCCTTCCGCATCTCTGCCAACAGTGCCTGGTCCCTCCCCTCCACCTGTTGCAGGGCCCTTGATGTCCCCTCTCCAGCCAGTTGACAGCTTCCAGCATCTCCTCAGTCTTCTGCATGCTGGTGGTGACCAGCTCCTGGGCGAGGTCCTCCCGGCGCCTGTGCACCCATGCTTGGTACTCCCACATCCTCTGGGCCGGGGGTACCTGCGGCCCCTGGCCGTGGCCCTCCCGTGCCCAGTGTGGCTCTGTGGGGTGATAAAGGGGTCGGTTAAGCATGTGGGGTGCCGTTCCCCAGCCCCCCTCCTGTCTCTATGCTCGGGGTGCTCCTTCACCTCAGGATGGGCACCGCCGGCCCCGGTGTGACTCCCTCTGCCTGTGCCCCAGCCCAGCCTCTGGGACCGCGTGCATGTGTGTGCTGCCATCCCATTCCAACCCTGTAGGCCTCCCCCCTTTGGGGTCCGTGCATGTGCCCTGCAGTGCCCCTACCTGCTCCCTTAGTGTCCATTCCCTCCAAGGCTGTTCGGTCTCTGGGGCTAGTGTCTGCCTGGTCCCCAGGTCGACATGCCGTGAGGTGCAGGGTGGTGGTCTCCTCCTCACCTTCTGCCTTCTTGGAGTCCACTGGGGTGTGCGTGCCCTCACCGGAGGTCAGGCTGGGGGGGTGTCAGGTGCATGTGCCCGAGGTCCCTGGCAGCTCCTTCAGGGCTTCCGTGCCCGGCCTTGCCCAGTGCTCTCCGGCTGCAGGGGGGGGGGTTTGCTCATCCTCAGGTCGCTCCTCCCGGGCGCCCCCTTCTACTGGGCACCAGGCAACTATGGAACCCTTGTGGTGCAGCACCCGGATCAGCGCATCCATGTAGGGGGAGGCCCGTGCCGCCCGCCCTGAGCGCCAGTTGTTGTCTGTGATGTCCTTATAGCCCATCTTGAGCTCTTTGATTTTAGTCCAGCACTGTGTGGGTGTTCGGTCATATCTGGCTTCCCCCATCTCTGTGGCTATCTGGGCGAACACCTGTTTGTTCCGGGCATTGATAGCCAGCTCGGCCTGCATCTCAGGTGTCGCCCAGATAGCTATTAGGTCGTGGGTCTCCTGGATCCCCCACTGCCCCCCCTGTGGTACTGGCGCCTGGGTGCTGGCCCCTCCACTGCCTCTTCCTCCTCCGTGGCCCCCGTCGCCTGTCCCTGGCTCCCTCTGGCCTTGGGTTCCTCTGCGGTGCGTGCCCTCTTGCTGGTATGTTTGTGGGTACAATGGGGGCTGCTGGTTAGGCTCCTGGTGGCTGTGGTCCCTCCCGCCCATGCCTCCCCTCTCTCTGGCCCCAACCCTCCTGCTCCCAGCTGCACCCCCTACCTTCTTCCAGGGTTCCCCCTGCTGCTGCTGGGTGTCCCCCGCTGGGCCGCGTTTCCCCTCCTCACCCTGTTGCTCCATCCTCCACATGTTTTCCTCCTCCCTCCTCTCCATCGACTACTCCATCACGTTGCCCTACTGCTGCCTGCCCTTTAAATCTCCCTCCATATGCCACTTGTTGTTGGTTGCCTGGCAGCGACGCTGCATGCTGTCACCACAGCCCGTGTTCATTTCCTTCCACCGTGGCTGGGGGTTTCCCTTCAGATGTTACTTTTCCTTCACCCCTGCTGTGGTGAACATTCACCACACTTCTGGACCTCCTCCCACCCCGACATCACGAAACATGGTTAGGTTCAGCCCGGCCCACGTTTGACTGTGGTGAACATCTGGATGCGGACCAACAGACGTGCACGGCTCTTTCACCACCACCCACATTTGACTGAGGTTGACTGTGCTGAATGCCAAAAACGTAACGTCTGAAATCACCCAAAGAGTTACAAAATATAACAAAAATGAGTGACATTTTAATAATGAACATGAAAGTAATAACAAAACAAAAGAGAGTTACTATGCACATCCTTACAGCAGACAGGTCTGCAGCCCCACTGTTTCCCCAATCCCACCCAGAGCCCTACTGGGAGCTCTTAAAGGATATGCATGTGAAACACCACATTGTCTCAAAGCACAACAACCCCTCTCATGATGCACAAGAGAAGAGCCAACACCATGGAGGACATCAGCTTGGACGGTCCTGCCCAGTATGTGCCTCTGCTCCATTGTTGCCTGGGACTGCCAGCAGCTGCACTGACTCCTGGGCAGGAAGGGGTTACTGGCTGCTGCAGCTTCCTGTATCCATGGTGTCTGGGACCATGTGTCATGACAGAATGAGCACTTAGGTGGGGCCTGGGGCAGGGGTTGTTGACAGGTGGAGGGGAGGGAGAACGGCTTCCTGTCTGAGTTGTTTGCAGGGCCGGTCCATGGTGGCAGGAGTGTGTGGAGGCTGCCTGCATGGGTGCGGTGGCCACACTAGGAGGTGCCCATTAGAATCGCTCCCCACTCACTGCACTTGCATGGCTGCTCCCTCCGTGTCACTCAGTGGCCATAGACCCCTTCTCAAGCCTTGCTCATTTAAAAAAAACAACCAAGTGGAAAGGAATCACTATTCATAGTTCCTTCTTTCAGGCAGATCCAAATTAGACAGATTAGTTGAAAGATCTGGGGTTTTTAGATTATTTGTTTCACCTCTGCAACCTGGCACACTGGTTTAAATAATCAGATAATTTTTGCTGTTGGTTCTCATTTACAGTGTATCCTCCAGGTAAAGAGAACAACAACAAAACTAAATCTGAGGCCTATGATTGTTCAATGATCTCATGATTTTTCTGAGGTCTGACTTGTGATTTTGGAACGTTTGGCCTTGGCAGGACACAGTGGGCCCTTTTCCTCAGCCCGCCCTTTCAACACGCAACAGCAGCTTTTTCACTGAAGACTTCCCTGACAATGTGCACATTATTTCGCCTCTCATTTCCCAGTCCACATTCCTCTCACACTTTTCAGCACTAGGCCGCACATGCTGCACATTCCTTTTGAGCCAGAAAACACTTGCTAAGCACTCTCATCATATAAACACACCTGATACAGTCATTACCAGAGCCCACATCTGAGCTCAGTGAGGCAATTTCAGAAATAGGAATAAATCTCACAGACTCCCTCTCCATCTGGTTTTTATCCCTGGAGCCAGCAGCTGGACCATCTGGAAGCTCCTTTGCTCCATTATCTTCCTTGCTCCTTCTTTCTTTGCTGGAGTTCTGGAGGGCAACAGTGACTTTAGGTCAACATTTTCAGTAAGGCACTAAAAGGTGGATTTACACATCATCCCCAAAGCAGGGGGAGCTGACACTGAGCAGAGCCAGTAATGGAATCTCCCACTGGGTGAGGTTATTAGAGTTGGGGGAGCTGCTGGTGGGGTTCCCACACACCCTATGCAACAGCAGGATAAGAACAGCACCCCCACCTCCCCATTCTGAACAGTTGTATGAGGCATATGGACATGGACACCCAGTTAGCCCTGCTGGTAAAACTGCTGGGGACTCTGGCTGTGTGCTGGTGAGTGCCTCATGTTGCAGAGGGCAAGGAGAAGTGCTGTCAGAGTGATTACATCTTTCCTTCAACAGCCTTTCTAGGTCTGCTTCTGAAGAGGAAGCAGGCAAGGTGCTTCCATGCCCCTTTTCACATGGGCCTTTTTCACACAGACATGCTTAACACTGATAACATTTATTATTTATTATTATTGTTATTATTATTGTTAGTAGTAGTAAGCATTTATATAGCACAAGCAATGTACCTGGTGCTTTACAAAGTAATGGAATAGATACGGTCCCTGCCCTAGGGCTTACAATCAGAGAGGCGGAGGCAGGGAGATGAAGGAAGGGGAACAGAGGGAGAGACAAGGAGTGTAACATTCACAAAGATGTGAGGTCTCAGGTGCACGTGCTTGGCTTGGTTACAATGAGAATGATGTGCTACATCGAGAATGAAAAATGGGTGTTACATTTTATTATACATGTTGCAGGGCACCCATAGAGCACACCTGCAGCCCTGCAACATGTATAATAAAATGTAACACCAGAGTGTCTGTGGCCCTCTTTACATGGACGGGGGTGGATGGGGGATGGGTGTTTTGGTGTGGTGGGTGGAGGTGGGTGTGTATCCCTTTACACAGATCCACTTTGTTGGCATGAATCAAAGTGGGCAAATTTATTAGATATGGTATTAGCCAAAGATATTTGTTTCAGCTGTATGCCACAACCCCATAAACATTTTCTGGCTATGGTCCTGGGTGCAGGTTGCAAGTTCATTACTGAACCAAAATAATAATAATAATAATAATATCCCCCTTTATAAAGCAAATCTACATTTTAGTATTAGCTGTAAGCAGACAACATTGCATAGCATATGGCTGTGCGTGTGCTTTTCACTCTTGGATACTTTCAACAGTAGTCAAAGTCCATTTGCTGGAGTCTGTCTGTAATAGTTATCAGTCCCAAACCTAGTCCTGGATCATCCAAGCAAGTCTCCTAGAGTTCCTCCTTCAGAAGAACGTTTGCTGCTGAGCTTCTATAATTTGCTTCCCAGAAATATCATGAATAAGGGCAGGAACTCTCTTCTTTCCTTTGAGCCAAAATCACCCATAGAGGCCAAAGATTATTGTTGTAGTAGACAAAAATACTGAGTGCTCTACAAAGAATTACCCTGCAAATAAATAGGAGTGTAAACAAGTGATATTGTGCCAAGAACTCTGCTGTGACAAAGAACACACAAATTTCTCAGGAGTAGAGTTTCAGAGCACCCTGACTTCCACCAAACAGCCAGAGCCCAAATGGCTTCACATTTTCAGAGACAAACTTACTCCCCTTCGGCACAATGTGTGCATTGCAAAGTGAGGGGATGATCTGATGAAGTGGAGAGAGGGAAATTGGGGGAAAGAGAAATTAAAATAAAGTGACATGAGAATAGCGTGAATAATTAAAACCACTTTTTCCATCTTCTGGAGGAATAGAAACCACAAAAGATGAAAGAGGGATTGCTTGTTTTATTAGTTGCCTAGCCAATCAATACCATCTTCCAGCAACAACTGTATAAACAGTGACATATCCCTTCAGCAAGCGCTTTGTAGCCACCTGCGCCCTGATCTAAACTGAACCTAAGTGACATTTCAAACATTCTCATGAGAAGTTCACTTCTTTCTCAGAAAACAAGATACTGTACTGCCTCACAGATTGCTGGAACATATGCAGCAGTCTTCTGTCGGGGGCTGTAGTTCATGAGTTTTCAAGTCATGGTTTTAGTATTTCTTTTTTAAAAAGACATTCCTTAGTTATTACATCTTAAACTCCAAGAAACATTTATGTCAATGCTTCAGCAGAATCTGTAAGAACCTTTGCATCTGTCCGAGTTGTTCCTATACCACGCAAGATGTTCAGTGGGGGGTAAATGAATGTGACTGCACTGAAGTCAGTAGAGCCACACTCTTTTCGCCAGCTAAGAATATGACCCGTTTATGTTTTGAGACCATAAAAAAGAAGGGTGTGTCTCTCTCTCCAGTTATTTATTATTCAGCTCTCTAGTTTATTTATTTGTTTGATGGAACCATAGGAATGAATTGTCAGTGCAGTAAACAGGGGGTTAGATGCACAATTCTCGTTAACAATAGTATTTTTCTTGGGATTTTGCAATGCTATTGCATCTAATCATTCCCAACTTTCATGCTTGTATAGGTGCACACTTGAAGGTATAGGGAAGGTGAGGGGAAATTACCAGGCTAAAAATCATTGAATTGTGCGTTCTTCAAGGAACAAAGGCCTGTTTTAAAAACAATTCATGTCAAATATGAGGAACATTATTTGCCCCTTTCATGGACACGCCTTCTCTTTGCACAGTGGATGGCCCTCTTAATAGTAAAGACATCCAAAACAAGCCTCAAAATGAAAGGCACCTTTTGAAGAAACAGGGATGCTGAATTTAGGGTGTGATTATGTCCACTGAAATTAATTGGCGTCTTTAATTGGATTTGGAGCAGGACTTTAATTCTCTTTAGTACCAACAAAAAAAGCAAAGAAACTCACAAGTAGGGACAATTCCCCCCCGCCCCCCCTTCAGCTAGGTGTAGTAGAATTAAATCCCAGTAGTCTGCTCTCCATTCCCACACAGCTCTCCTGGTATCATTGGGTGAAAAAAGACATGACGCTAACGCCACTTTAACATCGCATGCATGTTACAGGGCTGTATTGGTGCCCTATGCAGCCCTCCAACATGCATAAGAAATGTTAAAGCCATGTTAAAGTGGAGTTAACGTCATGTATGTTTTCACCCATTACTGGTGGATACTACAGACGTTCCAGCTGGCCAGCAATTTACCCCTGAATGAATAGTCCCAGTTGGACAGCCGTTAGCTGCTGGTTCTTACAGTTATAGGACCTGCTACAGGCACACTTACTTTTTCTGTTACCTTTCTGTTGGAATTTATTCAGGTTCCCCAGCAGCAGTTATAAAAATGCTCTGTTCAAGCCAGAAATACTGAATTTCAGCTGGTAACTATCTTTCTATACTCTGTAGATGTGGAATCATATTGGAGCTTGTAACACCTTTCTGGAAAACATTATACTAGCCTTTTCATCGTCCAGAAATAATATAAGACCTTTCTATTTGGCCAGGCATTTGGCAGATCCCATCTGTTAGGGTCCCCTGTAGCCCTAGGTCCAACAGCACCATAGAGGCACAGCTAGTGCGACATTCTCATCTGACAGCCAGGCGGGAGAGGAAAGAATCGAAGTCCCCAGAGACTCTCAGGGGCATGATCTGTGTTCCCCTCTCTCAGCCGGTTGTCAGTTGAGAGGGATGGATGTGTGCTCCCCAATCCTAGCTGCTTTTCAGCTGAGCGGGGCGCTCTTCCACTGGCTCTGATGGAGAAGGGGGGGTCACAGCCAGGGAAGAAGCCTTCCGTGGCTGTGTGACCCCCTCCCCACCTTTCCATCAGATCCGGCACTTGTACGCCCTTCTCAGCTGACAGCCAGTGGGAGAGGGAGAGGCATGTGATCAATCACACTGGCCCTGGGGGCGGCCTGACAGCTGGGGAGGACATGCTGGTGATCTCGCTGTCCCCAGGCTGCCTGGGGACAACAGGTTCACTGGGGCAGCTGATCAGCTCTTAGGTGGCTGAGGTGGAGTGGTGGGGTGGCAGTGTGCTAGCCCTATCTGTGGTGGCTGCTGGTGCAAGTCCATGAGCAGTGGGCAGGAGACTGACCATGTGAAAGGCTCCCCATGCTGTCCACAGTGGTGGCTGCTGCTCCATGGGAACTCCATGGGATGGCTCTGGGTTTTGGGGTACTCTCTGCCCATGTGTTAGCACCCAATGATTCAGAATGCAAAATTGAACAGTTTCTCTTTGGGAGCTACATTTTTATACATATGAATGAGTGTCCAGGTAATAATAAACCCTTCTGGTAATTAGAATGTTGAACTTAGGACACTTTTACATGTGACAAAAAGGGCTCTTATAAGTTCTCGATATAAAATTCCAGGATTTATAACACCCAGTATTGTCATGTGTGAATACACGATTCCTCTTTTATGCAGTGAGATCTCACGGCGCTTTTACAGGAGTAGGTCGCCGTGGCATGACTCGCTCACACAATATTTCAAAATCCTGCAAGGCAGGATTAGATGAGACGGAGGTCCGGGATCATGCACTTTGAAGGCAGTCACGCATTATTTGCAGACCGCAAATTAAATACCTTGATTGTGAAATATTTAATTCGGGATTTGCAAACAATGAGTGGCCGCCTTCAAAGTGTGTGATCCCGGACTTCCGTCTCGTCTAATCCTGCCTTGTGGAATTTTGAAATATTGTGAGCGGGTCGTGCCACGGCGACCTGCTCCTGTAAAAGCACCCTCACAGTCTTGTAAAACCCACTAGGTTTGACTCTTACAAGGCTGTGAGATCTTGCTGCATAAAAGGGGATTAGAGCATTCACACATGACAAATCTCCAGCATTTATAACACTCAGTATTATCTCGAGCACTTATAAGAACCCTTTTTGTCATGTGTAAAAGTGACCTTATACATCCAGCAAGAGAGCACCTAACTGGTTCCAGTGATGTACAGCACATAATGTGCATGACTAGAGGAAATATTAAGGTAGGAAGAGGATCTGATTCTGAAAGCTAAGCGTTCACCAGGATAATTGTTCTTAGAGCAAATGTCAAAGAAATTAATTAATTGCCATTTCTTTGGTTGTTTTTTTTACAAACTGGTGCCCCAATTTCATTTGTTTACATTGGAAGCCTGTCTGGTTGATTACTGACTGGTTACGGCTGTGGTGGGAAACATCAGGTCCGGGTGCCAAATGTGACCCCACAACAAGTTTTTGTATGGCTCCATTCCTGTTCCTGGATCTGTCCCCTGAACCCAGGTCCTTCCTCCAACCAGTGAAAAACTGAGCTCAGAGAGAGCAAAGATGAGGACATGCACATAAGGACAGAGGACTGATCCATGGTACAAATCCATGATCTGGGCCCTGCTTTTTTTGAGTAGACCCAGTAAGCACCCTCACCTCCAACTTACCTGTAGCCCTTAGAGCTTGTGCTAATTGTCAAAGTGGCCCCTGGGATGGAAAAGGTTCTCCACCTTGGATTAAGGCAATTCTGTATAATTTGCTTACCCAAAACTCCCATCAAAGTGGAAGTTTGGGAATTCATTTGTCTATTAAATGAGCTGCAGTTGAATATGTCAACAACTAAGCAATCTGTACTTATTCTTAACCATGCATTTTTCAAAATGGAAGAGCTGTTTTGAAAATAAGTGGCTAAATAAATTCTTCAAAATACGACCTCCACCTGACCCTAGCAAAAGTACAGCAGAACACAAGACTTTTTCATTTTTGACAGATTGTCAACTTTTTGCTTTGTAAATAGATCTTACAAGGAGTGTTCTGTTAAAGCTCAGAAGAACTCTTTTCCAGTTTTGGCATGTTTGTTTAACTTCCAAAAGAATTTTTAAATTCATGTCAGTTATGACTACAAATATTGTAACCTACCAACTGAAATGGAAACCTCTTTTAGCACACAGTTTTTGCATTATTTTCTCCCACAAGGAGCAGCTTGTGTGCAAACCATATAGCTTTGTGCGTTGCATTAATAGGAAAATGTGATCAGATTTAGGTACACAAATGTAAATACATATGCTAAAATTTCACTTTAAAAGCAGAAAGCACTTTTCAGTATTGCGTGCTTTTATGTGGGGGGGGGGGGGGGGGAGGGAGAGATGCATTAGAGGAAAGATTTAAGAAGAAAATCTATTTCTAAAGACTCTGCTGCTGAGATGATGTTTTCCAGGAAACAAAAACATCCCTTAAATGATCACATCCCACTGCAGCATAAACCCATTTTGAAACAGCATCTTTCTCTCTGTCACCCTGTCTGACAAGCTTTATGTATTTTATTTGTATGCAAGTGAATGGCAGTTTATTGTGTCCCAGAGGATAGGGTATTAATGATCATTTGCTCCCTGCTGTGTGGCCTGTCATAATTTTGCAGAAAGAAGACTGACAGAAGTAACAACCAATCAGTATGCTAATACTCTGCCTGACAGTGGCTAGTCAGTCCATTTTAACCAAGGTTCTTCTGCCAAATCCTTAGGTAATTTTCATTAAAAAATGCAATTTTTGATAGCATCTGCAAATTGCTAGATAGAAGGAGACTAAGAAACCATATATTTCTTTTGTGTAGCAGACAGACTTCTATCTCAGCAGGTGTTTTCTGGAGGGGGTGGGGGGAAGCCTTCCAATCTGAAAGCCCATTTTGGTCAGCAAGAATCAATCTCTAAAACATTCAGCAATTTGTTATATCAATATCTTAACATGGAGGATTCCTTGAATTGTCTAGGAATTAAATCCAGGCACTGACAAGTAAATAGAAGGCAGAATCTTTAGAAACGATAGTTGAAAGCCAAATGTCAAAAAGCCCACAGATTTGTACAATGCGATGTTGCTCATTTTTCTTGTTGCTGCTATGTTGACTGGTTCATTTTGCCATGAGCCTTGTGTGAAAGCCTAGCTAAACACAGTTGTTACTGGTTCTGACATATAAATAACCTAACATTTTGTTAGTCATTTTGTATGGTACAGCTCATGCTATATGCACTCTCAGCTGTATAAAATGTTTCTTTAAAATGCCTTCTGAGTGTTTGCCCAGCACGCAAACACATGATTACAGAGGGGATTAGTGGATTTAGGTATTGATGGTCAGCTGCCATGAGGCAACTTGCAAAACGAGCTGTATTTCTATCCATAAAATTACATTTTATCCTTATTCATGTCCAAACAATGGAAACAATGCAGAGACCCAGCATTACTAGAATGAGTTTGAAAACAAAATCCTTGGTACATTCGATGTCACAGTAAACAAACCAAAGCAGGGGGAAAGAAAGTGAACTTGGCAGGTGTACGTTTACTTGAAGAATTAAACTTGTCTCCTTTTTGACAAATGGATTTGGGCAAGACATGGTTTGTTTGGCGTACTGTACCTGAAGAAAGGAGTTTATGTTGCATGGCCTGCCATCAGCACCTCGTGACAGTGGCTATCATCCTCATGTGCTGCAGTGATAATATTCTGATGCACATTAAAAAGATACATTACACGAGCTGCATTTGTGCATTTAAAAGAAAAGGTATTTGTTTTGCTGCCTGCTGTTCTTTATATGCAAATCTTGGTATATTACACAGCAACACACTTGCCTTCCATAGCCACATAAATGTTTAACTGTTTTATGAGATCTTTGCAATAAATGTGATTGATAGTAAAAAAAAAAATTATAATTGCCTATTAGAAATACACTATTTTGTGACAAATCCTTTAGGGAGATCTCCATTTCAAACCCCAAGGAGAAGAAGCAAGGAAAAGATGGGTGTTCCCAAACACACATCCAGGCTGCTGTTTAATTTTTCTCATACGTTTCTTTCAGCTTGTTAGCATCTTTTCCAGGTTTGCAGAGTTTCTCATTTCAATCAGATGCAGACGTGTATATAATCTTGCTACTGTACCTTGAGGCAGGCAAATAGCTTTAAGCTACACACACAAATAGTCACAAGGGTGAATGTAGCTATAATTATATTGGAGTGCATCCAAGAAATCAGCTATTCTGTTTATACTTATTGCCTGTTTGAATTTATGTGCACTTCAAGCAAACATACTGTAAATTGATTTTAATACTAAAACTGTTGACCTTCCTATTGCAGTTTATTGACTGTTTTTCATTTGATTGCTGTCATACTGGAAAGATATAAAATCCAGGTAAACATGCTCAGTGGGAAAACTCCTGGTGTGTTTATAAATGACCTTGGATATTGCTATAACATGAAAATGCAAGAATTTGAAGATTAAAAAAATTATTTCTGTTGCAATATTTCAATCAAATTCTGCCCCAAATTATACTCAGGGTGCAAAATATGTTGTCACGAGCCATGTTTCACCTGTGAGACAATCTTACTTGGACTAGGGAATTTTAATAAAGTTTTAAGAATTTCATAGAATCATGAAGTTGGAATGGACCTTGAGGTTATCTAATCACATCCCTTGCTTGGATGCAGGATAACTACAGTTGGAACATCCAATTTCTGATTTAATTGTTTAAGAAGTAAGTTTCCAGCCCTCATGTTGCAGAGTAAAGATAAAAACATGACTCAGTCTATTATACATGCTCAGAAGCCAGACCCTAAATATAACAAAAAGATCCCTAAATTTTATTTAAAAATCCAACAAACAAACAAACAAACAAACAAACAAACAAACACCCTCATGATTTTAAAACTAGTTTTGTGATTTGGGGGGGACTGACTTGCAATGTTTGAACATTTGAGGTTGGCAAAACCTCAAATGTTCTTAGGCACCCCAGCTGAGTGGGACCCACCCACCTCATACACAAGCAAGCTCCCTCCTCTTGGATGTACCTGACCCCCACAGTCAACAGCCTTGGTGCAAATAATTTTCCTTCCTAAGATCTTCTTTGACCTGGAGTCTTGTTTGGCTGACATCAAAATGCAATCCTACCCCTTCTAGCTAGGAATGTCCTAGACCAGTAATGTAAAATGTGCACACCATTCAGAAGTGCAGGAGACGGGCCTATCTCTAATCACAACTCTTCAGCACCATACGGGTACTATATCAACAACAAACAACAAACAACAACAATAATAATAATACTACTACTAATAATAATAATATCCTACTATCTGTGGCCCCATGTTGGTGAATAAAACTCCTTAGTGGCCCATCTAATAAGGTTAATTGTGCACCCTTGCTTCATACAGACCCATGGAAACCAATGGGGTCTATATGAGGCTCCTCCATGTGTGGGTGATGAGTGGAGATGAGTGTAGCACAGGAATGTGTACGCACCCCCACCCATCCCCTGTGGCATTCCCACAGGTGCCTCCACTCATCTCCGCGCAGCAAAACTCCATGGAGATGGGTGACAGCATTTCCTGTGAAAAATTATAAAAACTGGCATCTCTTAATTTACAATATTATCACTGGATCCTAAAAAATGAATAAATTTGTCCCTCTTTGAGAAGGCGAGAGTCAAGTACTTTGCCACCGCCTCACACACAGATTTAGAAGAATCTGTTAGAAGAATGTGGGAGAGTTCAGAAGGAGCTCTTCCAGGGTAACCCTTCAAAATAGGCTCCAATAGCTGTAGCCTTAGAGCATCATATAATCTGCAATGTAGAAGAATATGTTGCCGATAATTTGTTATACAGCGGTATGAATGCCAAAACCCACGAGAGATCCTGTGTGGGGGATAACAGAGCCCACAAAAAAAACTGTGAGAGTGACCAGAGGCAGCCTGAAAGACTTCTGGCAGAGCCGGAGTGATTCCCCACTCTCGGAACTCAGGCCGCAAAATAAGATGTTGGAGGAAAGACAGAAGGGAGGAGCAGCGACCTCACACGAAATGGCGGCAGCTCATACAAATGAAATTTTGTTGGCTATTCAGGCTGAACTCAAAGGAGTGCGTGAGTCTTCTAATATTTCTATGGACAAACGAAACACTTTGGAAGATCAATTGGAGGAGGGGAATGGAGACAATCACTCACCGGGTGTACCACCTTGAGAACAGAGTGGGAACACAGGAAGATAGGGGCCTGGACAGAGATATCAGAATGGCCAGGCTGGAAAGACTGTGCAGGAACTCCGGGACAAACGTGAAGACCTGGAAAATAGGAGCCGGGGATGTAATCTTCGATTCCTGGGAGTCTCTGAAGGCCTGGAGACAACAGGGGCTCAAGATTTGGTGAAGAAAATAATTAGGGAGGTGTTCCTGGAGGCTCCTGAACTTCATCAGATAGAAATTGAGAGGGTCCATAGATCTCTCACATCATGTAACCAAGCCAAGAACATGTACCTGAGCTTTCACATCCTCATGAATGTTGCATCCCTTGTCTCGCCCTCTGTTTCCCGTTCCCTGTCTCCCCTCCCCCTGTCTTTAGATTGTAAGCTCTCGGGCAGGGACCATGTCTATCTTATTTTCTGTAAAGTGCCAGGTACATCGCTAGCGCTATATAAATGCTTATAATAATAATAATAGTAATAATAATAAATAATTAATAAGGGCCAGTGATTCTCAAAATGGGAAGTGTGGAAGGCATTTGGGGGGCTCAAGAAGCAATTGCCAAATCCCCTTAATCCACTCCCCTAAGCCAGAGAAATCTCCAACATGTTGGAACAGCTGCAAAGGGAGGGCACTAGGATTGCCATCTCTCTGGGTTTTGCACAGAGACTCTGGGCTCTGAGAAAAGTCCTGACTTCTCTTGGTCCTTTTTTACATGGACGGCGCAGCAGTGGAGATGGGTGGGTGAGCACACCCAGCAAACACCTGGCACCGCCGAGCAGGGAGATATTTTCATGGACAGCACCACGGGGGGTTGTTGGAAGGAAAGGGGAGCGGCCAGCAAACACCCAGCACCCAAACACCCATCCCGGGAAACACCCGGCAGACACCCGTGCAAGTACATGGCCGGCCGGGGGAAGCCCCACCCGGCACAGCAATGGCACAACATGGCTGACAGAGGGCAAA
>QEPC01009972.1:447565-465153 GCA_003113815.1 Sphenodon punctatus | reverse complement strand
TCTACACTAACTCTAACTGCTATTAACTATTCTAAAACCTATGGAACTAAATGGAATATTATCTAATATCTACAAAGGCCTAGTCCTACAAACACACTATAAAATATTAAAACTGAATCACTACACACTGTCTCTCTCTCTCTCTAACTAAGCTAACTCCTACATCTATCTATCTATCTATCTATCTATCTATCTATCTACAGGGATGGGGGGTGGGGGGACACAGGCAGCTCACAACAAACAACACAGGGAGGGTACAAAACTGGAATGAAACCTAAATCAATCTAATGCTAGTCTAAATAAATCCAAAAACAGTGGAAGGGAATCAGGGATGGAATATATACAGGGAGGAGGGAAGGATTCAATGGAGGGTAGGGAGAAAGAACAGAGGGAGGGGTAAAAAATAAAAATAACACCTAAATCAATCTAATCTAATCTAAATAAATGAAACTACATGGAAAATGTGTGGAAATGGGTGAAATAGGAGGAGGATAGCAATGGATTGGGAGGTACACAAACTTCTGGGAGAAGGAGACTTCTGAAAATGCCTGCTGAGAGGATCAGTGGCTAGCTCAGGAGGATTTGGAAGGGGAGATGGCAATGAGTTTTGTTATTTGCTGCACCCACCTTACCACAAGCCCCATTGGCTCCGTGCAGCCTAGCCTGTGGCCAATAGCAGACTGCGAAGCCAGTGGTCTGAGGAAAAGAGGGATGGTGATTGGGCAGGCTGGATGCTAGTCCAAGCCTCTCACCCCTGGCACCAGGAAGTCTGCTCAGCTGTTCCCCCCCATCCCTGGGCCTGCCAGTCATGTTTTCCCCTCCCAAACGCGCCCGAACTTATCCGAACGTGGCCAAACTGTTCAGGGATTCGGGCATTCAGGTCAGCTGTTTGGTTCAGCTGTCCGAATGGGCCGCGTTCAGGCCGAACACCAAACAGCCAAACTGTGTTCGCACATTGCAATAGTCTAGTCTTGAGGTGACAAATGCATGTATAATGGTGGCGAGATCAGAGTCTGAGACATATGGGTGGAGTCTTCTCATGAGATGTAATTGACAAAAGGTGTCCCTGGCCACAGCCAACACCTGGGAATCCAGATGCAGCTGTGAATCCAGGAGCACCCCATACTCCACACAGATGGAACCAATGGAGGGTGAACCTCCCTGATAACAGGAGTGTTCCCCTCCCCCAGGTCCCCAGCCCCACCCACCAACATCACCTCCATATTATTAGGATTGAGTTTTAATCGGCTTGACGTCATCCAATCTCACACAGCAGCCAGACATTGAAACAGCAAGGAGACAGCAGGGCCTGTGTCAGATGAAAAAGATAAATACAGCTGGGTGTCATCTGTGTATTGATGACAACACACTCACCGGCTGCACATGACCTCCCCGAACAGCTTCATTTACATGTTAAACAAGAGAGGGGACAGAATAGAACCCTGTGGGACCCCACACAAGAGAGCCCATGAGGACGATGTACAGTCCCCTAGGACCACCTGCCGGCCTGCCGGCAAGGTAAGAATAGAACTATTGTAAAATGGTTCTGTCCACCTTGGCCAGGTCCCACAGGTGAGTAACCAACATCTCATGGTTCATGGTATCAAAAACCACTGATAGATCCAGTAGAACTAGTAGGGTCATACAACCCCTACTCAGCTCTACTAGGAGGTCATTGGTCAAGGCCACCAGCACCGTCTCCATGGCATAACCCGGACAAAAACCTGACTGCATGGGATCAAGAAAACCAGTGCAGTCCAGATATGCCTGAAGCTGTCGGGCCACCACCCATTCAATAGCCTTCCCTAAAAAGGCTCCAGTGACTCTCTGGAGCATCCACATCAAAAGATGGTTTCTTAAGGAGGAGCCAAACCACAGCCTCCTTGAGGCAGTCCAGCACTCTCCCTTCCTGAAGGGAGGTGTTAATTACCTTGGCCAGCACCAGCCCCCAATGTCTCCCTGGAGACCTTGACCAACCAGGATGGGCATGGATCTAATTTGCAAGTTGTAGCCCGAACAGACCCCAGGACATCGGTTGTCTCAGCAGATGTCACCGATATTCATCCCACAAAACCTAATCATACAGGGCATTCCTAACCTCTGATTCTGCCATCGCAACTAAAGTGGCGGAGTCCAACTTGTGCTCGATGTGAGCAATTTTGTCCACAAAATTTATTAAAAACATGTAACAGTGGGTCTTGGACGAGTCCATTTCCAGGCGGAGACAGGATGGACCAACCAACCCCCTCACCAACTGGAACAGCTCTGCTGGACATGACTGAGTAGATGCTATGAGGGCAGCAAAGAACTGTTTCTTTGCTTCCTGGACAGCCATGCTGTAGGCCCTCAAAAATGCTCTATGCCACAATCAGTCGTCTTGGGAGCAGTACGGCACCACCATAGCTCCAACTGCTTCTCTTGATGCTTCAGCCACCCAGGGTCCTCTGTGAATCATGGGGACCTACAGTGACAAAACGCCAGGAGTGGACACCTGTGAGCCAGGCTATCAACGGTCTCAGCCAGTAGGGGTGTGCACCAGGCCCCCATGTCATTTTCATTTTTTGTTTTTGTTTTCACTATTCAAAAATATCCTTTTTGTTATCCTTATTGACAAAACATTCATGTTATTGTTTTCATTATTGTTTTAATTTTTGTTTTCATTATCAGTATCATTATTGATATTGGTACCTTTCAAATGAAGATTTCATTTTTGGTATTGGTATTGTTATCGATTTCCGTGCACAACTAATATCTATCTAAATCTACGGGTAACAGGGGAAGGGAAAAGGAAAACTATCTATTATCTAATCAATTATCTATTATAATTAGATTAAATTCTAATATAATATAATTTAATTATCTATAATATATATCAATATCTAATCTATTCTACCTATCTCTATATAATGTACAGGGAGGAGAAGGGCAGGGAAAAGGAGAAGGTAAAATGTAGGGTATGAGGAAGGAAAGGTATTGGTAATACAATTAGGGCTATGGAGGATTTTTTGTGTGTAAGCACCACAGTTCTGTAAACACAACCTGACAAGCAGAGTTCTCACAGAAAGGAGAGAAAAAAACCTGGCCCTCCCATTATAAAGGGTTGCAGTGCCCTCCCCCAGACCCCCCTGATTGGTTGTGGGAGGCAGCAGACATTGAGCAATCATAGAGTGCCATGAGACTGCCGGGGCCTGCTTTGTGCTGCTCATGGATCTGGGGGTGGTTGTGGACAATACAATGAAATCCACAGTGCAGTGCGCAGCAGCAGTCAAAAAAGCAAACAGAATGTTAGGATTTATTCAGAAGGGGATAGAGAATAAAACTGAGGCTGTCATAATGCTTCTATACAAACCAATGGTGCGACTGCACCTTGAATATTGTGTGCATTTCTGGTCACCCCATCTCAAAAAAGACATAGCTGAACTAAAAAAGGCACAGAGAAGGGCAACAAAAATGACCAAGGGCATGGAAGGGCTCCCGTATGAGGAGAGGCTTGGTAGGTTGGGGCTCTTCAGCTTGGAGAAGAGACAACTGAGAGGAGATATGATAGAGGCCTATAAATTCATGAGTGGTGTGAAACTAATAAACAAGGAGCAGTTATTTACCCTCTCAGCTAGTAGGGGTGGGACATTAGGGCAAATCCCGGGTACCAGTTTTACCGGTTCCCGGATTTTAAAAAACCGGTTTACCAGATTAATACTGGATCTTTTACATTGATTTCAATGGGGAACTGTGTCCCCACTGAAATCAATGGAAAAAAACAAAAACCTCCCCCCTCCCCCTCCCAGACTGTGCGGGTGGAAGGGGGGACACCCCCCACCCACCCTGCCCAGTCTGGATTTTAAAAGTTTTTCCCCTAAGTCCCCTAGTGCGCCGGGCTCCGGGCCGCCGCCGGCGACCCAGAGCCAGCACCAGCAGCAGGTAAGTACCGATACTGTACTTATCCCTGGGGTGGGGGGTAGTTTAACACACACCCCACCCCAGGGATCACCCTACCTCCCCACCCAGGGATTGCCTAATGCCATTGTCATGCCTACCTTGAGCTCCAGGTGGCGGCAGTGGCAGCAGCAGCGGTCCGGAGGCTTCAGCGCTGGCTGTGGCTGCTGGCTTCAGCACGCTACTAGGCCTTCCTGGGAAGCCCCCGGACCGCCGCTACCACCGCCACTGCCCGGAGCTCAAGGTAGGCGATCCCTGGGTGGGGAGGTAGGGTGACCCCTGTGGTGGTGGGGTGTTAAACCACCCCCCATCCCAGGGATCAGTGCAGTACCAGTACTTACCTGCTGCTGGTGCTGGCCCTGGGTCTCTGGCGGCGGCCCGGAGTCCGGAGCACTAGGGGACTTAGAGGAATTTTTTTTTAAATCCAGGCTAGGCAGGGTGGGTGGGTGGTGTCCCCCCTTCCACCCACACAGCCTGGACTCAGGGAGGGAAAGTGTTTGGGGACTTTTTATGTTTGTTTTTTACATTGCGGCCATTCTTTTGAATGGCCGCAATGTAAAAAAATCCGGAACGGGAGATTCGGTACCGGACCCAATAATACCGGAATAATCTGATACTGCCAGTACACCAAAATACCAGCAGTATCAGATACCGGATGATCCGGTAGTCCCACCCCTATCAGCTAGTACTAGGACTAGGGGACACTCCATGAAACTCATGGGTGGGAAGTTTAAAACAAATAAAAGAAAATATTTTTTCACTCAGCGTATAATTGGGTTATGGAATCTACTGGCAGAGGCTGTGGTAAGGGCCAGTACTATAGCTGAGTTTAAAAGAGGTTTGGACAAGTTTCTGGAAGATAGGTCCATTAGCAGCTATTAGCCATACAGGATCAGGGAATATGATGAAAGCTGGGGGAAAACAACAGGGAATGGATCCCCCATTGTGACCTTTTGGGTGCTTCTCCCAAGCCATCATGATTGGCCACTGTTGGAGACAGGATGTTGGGCTAGATGGACCATTGGTCTGACCCACTATAGAACTTCTTATATTCTTATGTTCTTATGTTCATTGGCCAGAGATACATCCATCAGATACTGCTGAGCTGCTCACCCCTCCCAACACAGACACAGTTCAAGAGTTCAACCCTGTTTAGGGCTCCGAGATGTCTCCTCCCTCCTCCCCTCTCCACATTTTCCCTTCAAAACCCAACTGCCATAGCACTAATAATAATGACAATAATAACGACATTGTTGTTTTCATTTTTGTTATTGTTTTTGTTATTGTTATCATTCTTGTTATCCTTATTGTTTTTGGTATTGTTATAGTTTTGGGTATCAGTATTCTCAGTTGTTGTTTTCGTTATTGCAATAACAAAAATAAAAATAACAACTCGTTATCATTATTGTAATAATGAAAATGACATGCACACCCTTATCAGCCAGCCAGATGTTCCAAAAGGCCACTGGGTCATCAATGGAGCGACCGTCAAGGTCAGCAGGTATCTCCCCCAGAGCATTCCAGAACCCCTCTGGTTCCATAAGTCTTCAGGTGTGGACCATCTTAACCGGTCCTGAACCCCTACGGTCAGGCAGGCATGCCAGGATGGAGGTTCATAGGAGGTAATGATCCAACCATGGCAAGGGGGAACTCCCCACTCCCCCAATCATTGGACCCACCACCTGAAGGTCGGTGCAGAACATCAGGTCAAGAGTATGTCCCCCGTCATATGTTGGGCCCACTAACACCTGGGACAGCCCGATGGTTGCTATGATGACCATGAATTCCTGCTCTACCCCACACAATCAAGTCTCAGCATAGATATTGAAGTTCCAGAAGACAATAAGCTTAGGAGACCTCAAGACCAGGTCTGAGACTAGAGCAGCTAGAGCAGTCAGGGATTCTTAGTACACCAGCAGACTCCCAGTCCTGTCCCTGGCCGGACCCTGGTCAAATAAAACACAAGATGGAGGACCAGAGATGGCGGGCCTTTATTCCAGACTTGATCTGCACTGAAAATCTCTAAGCAACCAAACCATCCCTAAAAATAATAGGAATGCCCCCCTCCCCCACCCCCCAACCCTCTAGCCTAGGCTGATGCTGAACAGAGTACCCCGCCGGAACAAGGTCAGTCAAAATTGGCCCCTACAACTTGTCCAGTCAGGTCTTTGTCACACATATGAGATCAGCAGTCCAGTCCAAGATGGAATCATGGATGATTGAAGATGTATTGGCCACCAATCTCACATTAAACAACACCAGTAACAGGCTGAGATCTGAGACCGTGTCCACCTGGTTACCTGAGCCCAGGGGGGTGTCAAACAGGGGACCGGCACTAGCCACCAGTTCCTTTGTTCTCGATGAAATTTTCTCCCCCTTGGGCCATAGATTCCCTCTTCCCATGATGACCCCAATTGTCACCGCTGCTCACCCCCCAAGCGGGTCACCATCAGCTAGACTCCCACCTCCTGCCTGGCTCTCCATCAGGGTGGCAGGGAAGGAGCCCCTCCTCCCAATCATCTCTCTCCCCATCCCCTCTCCACCTAACCTGTCCCCCTTCTCACCGGAGGACAAATCCAACAATTTTCAGCCCCAACCACAGTCTTACTCATCTCCAGACAACTATCCCCATCCCCCCACCCTCACAGGGTGACAAACACCAGGAGGGCTGCTTTCACCAGCTGGGTAACCCAGCTCCATCTCTCCCTCGGGTCCCCCCTGCTCTCACCAGGGAGAAGAATCTTCCCTTGCCATCCCCATCCTTCTATCCTAGAAACAGCCCCTGTTACCGGGGTACGGGGCTCAGGCAAACACACATCCACCCCTTTACGGGGGTGTGCGGTCAGAGCAAGGAGCGATCGGGGACGAATGCCCATCAGGATAGTGTGTGGGCCCTTCCTTGTGCAAGCACAATTGGAAGTTAGGCCCCTATCATCATAGGGCACTGCTGACCACGGACCCACGGCTGCCCCACACGCGCTCGCACACTCAGCGTACTCACGAGGTTGGGGGCGTGGGGAGTTCACCCCTGGGGGTGCAGGGGCCTAGGACAGGGGGAGGGGAAGCAGGACGCGGGCACTCACCTCCAAGGCGTAGGACACCACGACAGGGACAGGCAGGGCACTCACTCTCTTACAAAATTCCACTCTCACCTTCACACTTTCAAGGAATTGCAGGGGTTAGGCAGGGGTTCAGACACACGGGCACTACTTCAGGCACACAGTCACTTCCTTTTCACTTTCCACACAAGGGGGCCAGTTTCAATCAATCACCAGCGCCGTTCCCCAGGCGGCGCTGGCTTTTATGTCCCAAGCCCCGCCCTTGTATGCGCCCGCAGCCGCTCCGAGCGGCGCTGCGGGGGCAGAGGAATAGTTGCAGCTGGGTTCCCTAGAGGGGGCGGGGCCTCCACCCGACGTTCCCTCACGCTTGCTCGGGGCGTTCCCTGTAGCTCCAGGACACACCCTTCCTGACTCCCAGATTCTGGGGGCGTGGCTCTGGCTCCCCGCCCCTCCGTCTCTGCGTGCGGGGGGCGTGCTACAACCTCCGGCGGGGCCGGGGGCTCTCCCAACGACTGGGTCCCCTCCGGAGCAACCGGAGGGGAGCCCAAACGAGCTTCTCGCCCTTGCGGGCTACAAGGTGGGTCCGGGGTTCGCGGGGGTAGTTTTGGGGGCCCCCGTCTTCGGTCACCCCGTGTGCCACGTGAGCTGCTGACAGTCCCAAACATAATCCTATCCCCATTAATAGAAACCCCCCCCCCAAACCCAGGAAACCTGGTTATGGGGGCTGCGTATGACAGCAAGGGGACCAAATAAGTAAATAAATAAAAAACAAGGCTTATGGGCTTTAAAGGTCAAATCCAGCACCCTGAATTGTGTCCAGAAAGCTATAGGAAGCCACTGCAGACTATGGAGCTCTGGTGTAATGTGCTCCCAGCCCTAAAAGGAGGCGAGCTGCCGCATTCTGCACCAGCTGCAGCTTCTGAACAGTCATCAAGGGCAGCCCCATGTAGAGCACGTTGCAATAATCCAGCCTTGAGGTGATGAAAGCATGGATTAATCATTTTTGTTAATTTAGATTTAATATTTTGTTAATTTAAATTTTGTGGCCATTAATTATTTTTGTTGCCCTTCTCTGCACCTTTTTCAGTTCTAGTATGCCTTTTTTGGGAAGGACTACATACAATACCCATATGGGATGCATGCACACACATACATAGAGGATGATTCCATGAGCCTTTTTTACCTAGGAAACCAAGCTAATTCAAAAACATTTTAAAAAAAATCATGCTATCATAGTACTTTATTATCACTCCTTGTGACATTGATTTCAAATAAACAAGCAAACAAAAAAATTAATTGATGGTTGGTTAGCGAGAAAACCAATACCTTATAGTAAGGATCCAAAGTTCATTTTGCAGCACATATGGAATATGAATCACACTATTTAACTATAAAAACATACATTGTGCTTTCTTACAAGTCGACATCTTGAAATTATCATGATGCCCAAGAACTATACAAATACATAGAGTGTTTTAGACTAGTGGGGGAATCTAGCGGATTGACAAATCTGCTCTTTAAATAGTTGCACAGGAGCATTTACATGCACCAGAAGTCACTAGCCACCATCGAAAACAGCATCAACTGGAGTGACCCATAGTCATAAGGAAAAAGAGCAGAAATTATACAAATGGTAATAAGCTTGTCTAATTGGCAATATAAGAATTCAGAGAAACTCTTGTGGCAAGAGGAAAACAAGAACTTCCAAGTTACAACACAGTAATCTGTTTCTGAAAATCAAACCATTGTAAGTAAGTAGTAAGTAAATAAGAGAATTATTTCAGCAAAAAGCTACAACAACTTGCCCAAGACGTATACAACAAAATACGACAACCCCCCCAAGCCAGTTAAAAGAAATTTTGCATCCAAGCAACTCAGAATATCAAATACAATCAAACCATTGTTTATCTTTTGGTAGTGTACGTGTTAATAGAGACAGTGCTTTTCTTTTGAATGTTTCAAATTACTTTCCAAAGCTTAGCGAGTAAAATTTTCCTTGTTTCAGAGATAAGTAACTTTGCACTTATCTGTGAAAGAGGATTAAGTGAATTGCCCAGGATCATGCAGCTGTTCAGTGAAGAGTAGAATTTTCATTGTAGAGTAGAGAAAGGATTTGGGTATAATTACTTAGCATTTGGTGGCTTCTTCAGCAAGGCTATCAAACACAAGTGAAGTCAATAACTAGAGGTGAAATGAATACCCATGCTGAATACCAAATTCAAAAATTTAGGGTTATTTGTTGTATTTGGGTTGAAGCAGATACAAAGCGCTATTTGTTTCTCACTTCATCAACCAAAACAAGCGTTTGTTTTGGATATATTGTTGTTTCACCATTTTGTTATTTGGGGTTGGGAATTTCAGTTTATTTGGTTATTCATTTCAGGTGTTTTGATCATTTTGGTAGGGTTATTAAATACCCCAAATGGATAACTGAATAAGTTGAAATATCTGAAGTGAATACCCAAAATAATGACTATACAAATTTCATTCTGATTGATGGATATCCTTTGCATGTTTGGAGGGCTGTCTGAATATGTAAATTATATTTGTGAAGACAAAATGGACTATTCATTTCAGCTCTATTTGTAACTCTCCTAGCACTCTAGTTTGAAAACTAAACACAAGTTGTTTAATGTCAGCACAGAGGGTCTCCCTGGATCAGACAGCAATCAATGGGGCTGCTGGTTACTTGGTAGTATAAAGATACAAGTCAAGTGTTTATTATAGGGTTAGCTTTCGCTGTTCCCCAAATAGACAAACAAGCATACAAACCAACAAACAAAGAAAATCTATCTACTAAAATCTAAAATCTAAAAGCCTTGTACAGTCTCTTAAAAGGGATAAACACATCATTTCCAAAACAATTTGGACATTTGGCCACAATTATGCTAAAAATTATACAAAAGGAACAAAGGGAGTAGTAGTTTCACCACAATATACAATAAACTCGACCATTTGTTAATAAATTCTTGAAACTGGGAAGTTGTGCTATTCTAGTGCTGTGCTGGATATTTCCATTCTTTCTTTGGGGTTCATAGGTTACCCTACTATTTGTCATAGCAAAATTCAAGTGAAAAAAATCAAACATTGAAAACAGTCATTTTTATTTGGAGATGTGCTACACTGTAATGAAACAACCATGGTTTCTGCAAAATCATTCAAGGCCTAGGGGGCTTATCTCATTAAAAAATAACTTTGTGGCTTCCATGGTTTGATGCCAGTAGAATCGTTAAAATAATATGTGTCATATATTTCTTAATGTGGGATTGCTCATTAACGGGATTCATCACAAATTCAGTGCCAACAATTTCCAAAGTGATTTATTTGTATAAACAGAGAGGTTGAAGAAATAATAATTGACACAGACATTAACAAAGACAGTTTTATTATTAATAACTGACATCAATATTGCTTTTGATAGTTACAGTGGAAATTACTTCTTTCCACTGTAGAATTTCTTACACTGTGATACTTTGAAAATGAAATGTGAAAAACCAAAGCAGTTATTGTAGGTCAAACTGTGCTGATAAAATGTTATTTTTATTCTGATGCTATTTTTATTTTACCCTAAACCTTGGAAAATGTTCTTGTCCTTCAAAGGAACAATACAGATTTCTAATGTAACACACACACACACACACATACACACAATATTTTTACTTAAGGAATTATCTCAAGGTTCTGTAAATTTTTAACACTGCCCTTTATAAATGTTGCAGGGGCTACAGAAATGAGACAGACCTATAAGAAGTTTAATGGCTCCCAGTTTAGTCATTTGTAATGGGGATTTAACTGCTTTGTTTGTGAGCTTCAGCCAAGAAAACAGATTACCTTCATAAAGTGCTAATACTCCTGAGTCAACGTAAACTCTGTTCAGCTCTGGAAAGCTATCATGGGATATCAATAAGTACTAGAAATACCAATCCAGCAAACCTGTCAGCTGCTGTATACAAATTTTTCTTTGAGATCCAAGCTTCAGGTTTAGCACTGTTTCTCCTTGTCCAAGATGTAAAAATTCATAATGCAACATCAGGGACATGTTCCAAAACTGAAAACACTCTACTCTTAATAATTTTTGCTGTGAAAGCAAGGCTTCCTGCACATCTTCAAATCTAGGACATACAAAATTATTTCTTGACCAGAGAGATGACTACTTTACATAGACTCCAACAAAATATATTTGCTAATGGACTAGATGGCTTAAGTAATGGAATATAGAAAATGTCCCCAATTACTCTCCATTTTTATTCTACTCCAGGTCAGTAGTAAGAAAAAGCTGGTGATATCTGAAGACTTGTTCGGTACCTGCATGAAATAAGCAGGTGGTCTCAGTAAAGTTCATAGTGGACATATGTCCATACTGCTAATTCACCACAATAATTATCATGAATTGTTATCCTTGACAGAAGTTTTGAAACGGAACAGTAAGTCACCACTGTGGGCTACATTGTTTTTTTGTCTAAATCGATCAAGTGGGCGACTGCTGCTTTGTCCTCCTTGTTCAGCCTGACCAGGTCTTGGATAAAGAGCCTTGGCTCTGCTTCTCTCAGCTGACTGACCAGAGAGAAGTATCCAGTACCCTTTCAAGATCTACATCAGGTGCGAAAAGTAAAGATTTGGTTAAAATTGAATCTGGGGGAAATATGTTGGACTTGTTGCATGCATGTGGAATGGCCGTATTAAATGGGAGGGGAAATAACTCGGAGGGGGATTTTACTTTTGTCAGTCCCAAAGGGAAGGAATGTTATTGACTATATTGTGATCCCTACATGTTATTGGGAGATTTTGGAGGGATTCCAGATTGTAGCACACCCAGAAAGCGAACATATGGTCCTGAGTGTGGGAATTAGGCTGTCCGCTTGTAATTCCCTACAGCAGACCATGGTAAGGGAGGGTGCAATAAGGACCCATATTAGATGGACTTCGAGCCATTTTGTGGCAGTTTTAGATTTAATGCGGAGTCAGAAACTGCTTAAGCTCAGAGAACGTATAGTGACTGGTAGAGTAGCAGATATAGACTACCTTCCTAGGGACCTCAATTTAATTGTATATATATTGGGGTTGGAAGTCTTGTCTTGTGAGACTAAGGCCAGCTATGGCCGACCTAGTAAATGGTATGATAAGGAGTGCAGGATTGCAAAGAGTAGACTCACGTGTGCTAAGAGATATTGGGTTACAAAGTATACTAAAGATGCTTGGCTCAAGTACTTGGAGGAAAAAAGCAAATATAAGAGTCTAATCTATTGTAAAAAGTCCCATTACACATCTTTGATCTGGACTAGGCTGGAAATGGCAGTTACCATGAGAGATGCTAACCAATTTTGGTTTATAGTTAATTGTGAACTGAATCCTAAAGTGGAGCGAGAAATCCGTCCGATAGATGAAGAAACTTGGACTGACTTCTTCGTTAAGCTTTACAATTGCAAGAGCGATGAAGAAGAAGTGATCGAAGTAGCTACCCCAGTTGACCCAAGGCAGCTTAATGGGAAACTGCCTTTTGACCCATATGTAAGTGAAAGTGATAAAGCAGAGGCTATCAGATCTTTGAAGTGTAATAAAGTGCCTGGGTACAACTATATGATCCCAGAAGCTTTGCAGGCTAGTGTAGATTGGTGGGCCCCTTTATTGGCCAACTTTTTAACCCAGATAAACAGGACTAAGAGGGTACCTAGGGACTGGGGCTTAAGCATACTGGTCCCGATATTTTAAAAGGGTGTCCCAGGGATTCAGCTTGCTATAGACCCATAAACCTATTACCAATACTTGGGAAGGTGTATACCAAGACTTTGCTCGGGCACTTGGAAAGTTGGGCGCATGGGCAGGCATTAGTCCCGGAAGAACAAAGGGGTTTCCGCAAGAACAGGTCTGCGATGGACAATTGTTTTATACTGTTGCATATAATAACAAAATATACAAAGATAAGGGCGGGAAAACTTTTTCTAGCATTCATTGATCTGAAGAAAGCATTTGATTCAGTCCCAAGGGAGAAACTATGGAGTTGGACTAAATTACTGCGACTAGGTATCGATAGGGATCTATTAGTCCTATTAATACAGGTCCACACTGGTAATGTTACCAAAATTAGACTAGGGATGCAGGGGAAACTGTCAAAACCCGTTCCGGTCTTGAGAGGGGTTAGGCAGGGCTGTGTATTTGCCCCCCCCCCCGTTATTTAACATCTACATAAGTGACCTTATCCCTGCCTTTATTGAGCAAAGATAGCCATCTACCGAAGGTCAAGGAGTGAGTTGTAGCGGCACTGATGTATGCTGATGACATAGTGCTGCTGTCCCAAATGAGAGGGGGTATGCAAAACTAACTGCGGAATCTGATGGAATATTGTAATATGAAAGATCTAGACATTAATTTTACCAAGTCCCAAATGATGGTTATGGGGGTAGGAAACCAAAAATACTCATGGAAGATAAACGGTAGCAAATTCCCACAAACAGATTCCTATGTCTATCTAGGCATCACCTTCTGTAGGAATGGGTCATGGACAAGAAATAAAAAACAAATCACGCTGAAAGCTACTGTGGCTGCCAAGGTGATATCTAGGTTAGCAGCCAGATCTATGCCAGTTAAGCCCTCTGCCATTTTGAAGGTCTTTAAGGGTAAGATCCAGTCTATACTGGCTTATGGAACAGCAGTAATACCAACAGCCAACTTTATTGATTTAGAGGTAGTTCAAAATAACTTTTTAAGGAACCTGCTGAGGGTACCGCAAGGTACTCCTGGAGTGGTAGTAAGAGCCGAGACAGGTATATTATCCATTGCCTGCATTGGTAGACAGACCCATTTAAATATTGGGTTAAGATATGTAACCAGGATAGCACTATTGGTCTCCCAATGTTTGTGGGAGGAATTGAGCTGTGAAGGAGCTCAGCAATATCCTTGGCTAACTCATGCGTTTGCACATTTGAGGAATATGACTGAGTCTTTTGACTGTTTCTGTGGGAAAGATAGAGTTCAACAAAAGAATTTGATTACTATTAGAGCCATGGAAATAGCCTGGCAGGAGGACGTGGTAGAGGTTGCTTCCTGGAAAGTGGCACCATGCTATCCATATCTTAAATTAGATCACAGGTTTGAGGATTACCTAGACAAACTTAAGGATCCTACCTTCCAAAGATATTTTACCCTCTCACGCTTTCAATTATTTGGCTCTGTGGTCCTCCTAGGTAGGTATGGGGGTATGCCTTATTCTAGGTGTACTTGCCTATGTAATGGCAAGATATAGAAGATTTGTTGCACATTTTGTTTAATTGCACATTCTATGAGACTATAAGGGAGACTGGATTAGAGCATTGTGGAGAGGGAAAGAATTTCTTACATCCTGCCAAAAAATCAAATTATTGTTGACTATAAAATCAGAGGAAGAGATGAGGTTGATAGCAACTTTTGCCTTGCTAGTCACAAGAATACCTGAAGAGGCGATGGGCTGATAGGAATTTCTCCAACAGACCGGCCTAAAAGGCATGATAAGTCATAATATCTCTTATTGATAGTTCAATAGTGGCTGACTCTATGGGATATACACTGTCTCCCAAATGAGTAGGGCTAGAATTAACAGAATTAACAGAACAGAGTTTATTATTATTATTATTATTATTATTATTATTCCGTCTCTAGTCGGAAATATGTATGTATGTATGTATGTATGTGTGTGTGTGTGTGTGTGTGTGTGTGTGTGTGTGTATGTATATATGTATGTATGTATTTTGGGATGTGTTGTCTTTTTATAGGCCATAACAAAAGCTAGTGCCATAATAAACTAATACATCAGGTGTGGGGAACCCTTTCCCTCTCAGGGGCCACTTTGAAATAGTACAAGTTCTAAGGGCCACATAGAAGTTGGGGGCAGGAGTTTTTAAGAACATAAGAACATAAGTAGTGACATAGTGAGTCAGACCAATGGTCCATCAAGCCCAGCATCCTGTCCTCCAACAGTGGCCAATCTCTATCGCATGGGAGAAGAACCAAGAGTCACAATGGGCAATCCATTCCCCATTGTTCACTCCCAGCTCCCGACAGTAAGAAGTTCATCCCATAAGCTACTTGGTTAATAGCCATAAATGGACCTATTCTCTAAGAACTTATCAAGTCCTTTTTAAAACTGGCCTTGACAACGTCCTCTGGGAACAAATTCCATAAGTTATATAAGGAGTTTTCTCAGGGTGGGGTAAGGAAGAGGAGGGTCGATCATGGATTTCTGCCATGGATCCATTCCCTGTCATCAGGCTCATGCCATCACCTCTGCTTCCTTCCTCTGAGCTTTTTCTTTCAGTGCCTGGAGGCAGAAGCTTGATCCAAGGGCTAAAAACGTGAGATGGAAAGGGACCAAATAAAAACTAGTTCTGGGCTGTATTTGGCCCCCAGGCCTGAGGCTCCCCACCTCTGGTCTACATCTTCCATCAGGGGAGATACTGGGTGTAAATGGACAGCAGCTCCAGAGCTCCTCGCGGATGCCCCCAACATCCCTGGATTTACTGGTCTGTGTGAAGGGCACCCTCCAGATGTGCACCACAGAACAGGCTGAGGCTACTCTGGGGCAGTCCAGCACAGTGTGCTCTGCAAGATCCAGGAACATACCATGCAGAGCAAACCATTGGCCAAACCTAGGGCAATGGCCAAATGTGGGGCTGCTACCTGTCTGTTGGGGGGGGAACGGGGACCCACAGTGCAGCTCTGCACCCATCCATCTGTTGCTCCATTCAGCACCATGGAGTTACAGGTGCCAGCCTAGAACATCAGGTGAGTGTCCACAACTCTAGAGTGCGGGGGTGGGGGAACGCATGGGTGAACTGCAGCCCAGGCACACCACCGGCCTGTCTAATGAGATCCAAGGCAGAATTGGTAATTGGCGGCTGCAGGGGTGGACCCCCGGAGCAGCTCCAAACTCTGGTGGATTCCCTGTCCATCTGAAAACACCCATTGTATTTCTGAATGAAGCTACTTTCTGGGGCTGCTTTTGCATTAGAGAAGGTATGTACTGCTTTGAGCTGTGCCTTATTTAGCTGCAAGTGACCATGGGGACCAAATTATCATTTCCCCATTACATATTATCTCATGTGAACCAGACTGAGGCTAACAATAATAATATTTATTTATTAAATGCCCCCTTGCAAAGCACTGGGAGTCCCGGACAACATTAAAAATATGGATATATAAATACAATTTAAGATACACAGTAAAGAACATATACAATTAAAAAAAAACAAGGAATGGGAGAAAAATAACAGCACTGTCATTCTTAAAAGCACTTCTCCAATAAAAGCATCCTCAGGTGCCTTTTAAAAGTGAGAAGGAAGGGACAGGAGGTAGAAAATTCCAGAAAGGCATTTAAATATGTGTCTAGGTGTGTTTTCAGATGTGACAGTACCACAGATTTCCACGCTTTTCCAAGTGTGGAAATCCATGCTGCCACCACGTGTAAAACTGGCCACCAGATGGTTTTCATGGGACCGTGGCATCACTTAGCCTAGGCTGTTCCTCAGGTACGATCCTGTCACAGCCCATGCAAGGGATTCTGGACCAGGGTAAAGCGGACCCGCTTGCACTTACCCCAGTATGGGTCCATGGTGGCTGCCCATCGGGGGGGACGGGCCCTTCCTCGCAGTATGGGGGTGGGGCTGTGCGGATGCATGTCCATATGTCACCTCGCCCCCTCCCTGGCCCGGCCTGCTATCACATTTGTTTGGCGGCCAGGCCAAATCCTGCCCAGAGTGACGGCTCTCACTCCAGGTAGGATTGATGCATGGTGGCACTCAGCGCTGTCAGGTATAAAAAGCACCCTAGGTTTAATGATCCAAATAGTAGGGGTGGGAAGTTTGGATTATCCGGTATCTGATACTGCTGGTATTTTGCTGTACCAGCAGTATTGGATTAATCAGGATATTTGTTGGTACTGGTACCGGTTCCGTGCCGGATTGTTTTACATTGCGGCCATTGAAATGAATGGCCGCAATGTAAAAAAAGAAAAAACCCAACCCAACCACTTTCCCCTCCCCTGTCCAGACTGCATGGGTGGAAGAGGGGACACCCTCCACCCACCCTGCCCAGCCTGGATTTAAAAAAAAATAAAAATTCCCCGAAGTCCCTGGCTCCGGGCTGCCACCGGTGACCCGGAGCCCGCACCAGCAGGTAGGTACTAGGGTGATCCCTGGAGTGGGGGGTGGTTTAACACACACCCCACCCCAGGGATCACCCTACCCCCCCACCCAAGGATCGCCTACCTTTGGCGCTCCGGGCAGTGGCGACAGCATGGCGGTCCGGAGGCTTCAGCGCTGGCTGTGGATGATGGCTTCAGCACTTACTAGGCCTTCTGGGGAAACCCGGAAGTTCCCTGGAAGGCCTAGTAAGCGCTGAAACCAGCAGCCACAGTCAGCGCTGAAGCCACTGGACTGCCGTGCTGCCGCCGCCGCCCGGAGCGCCAAAGGTAGGCAATCCTTGGGTGGGGGGGTAGGGTGATCCCAGGGGTGGGGTGTGTGTTAAACCACCCCCAGCCCCATGGATCACCCTAGTACCTACCTGTTGGTGTGGGCTCCGGGTCGCCGGTGGCTGCCTGGAGCCAGGGACTTCGGGGAAATTTTTTTT
>QEPC01009972.1:404731-432396 GCA_003113815.1 Sphenodon punctatus | reverse complement strand
TTGTTGTTTGTTGTTTTGTTTGTTCACTGTGTTTGTTTGTTGTTTGTTTATTTTAATAAAATCACTTTCTGTTATTTCAGGCATTGATATATTCTGACTACTCTTGATCTCCACTTGTGACAGATTTTTATTATAGACCTTATTTCCTTGTGCGCTGATGTTTCTGTTGTCCAAGTTTGGTGTAGTTAGCATTGGTGAAGGCGGCTGGACTAGATGACCCTTGGTGGACCTTTCCATTTCTGCAGGTGTTACCAACACTGGCCGCCTGACCCACTCTGGCCTGCATGGGTCAGTGCCAAACCCCATCCATCTGTTCCTGGCCTGCCAGATGTTGGCCTGGTTCAAACTCCAGTGAGGCTGGAAGCTGGGCTGGAAACATGGGCCTGGAACAAACTCGTACCCTTTTCAAATGGGCAGCAGTAGGTGGGGGGATGGGTGTGCGCCCACTGTGGGTGGAGGTGGGTGTGCGGCCGTTCCCACGGGCACACACCCATCTCCACTCACCTCCACCTATCTAAGGTCTGTGTACTCATATTCTCACCACATGGACCAACCAGCCATCATTCTTGATGTAACCAAGCCAAGCGCATGAACCTGGGACCTCGCATCCTCGTAAATGTTACACTCCTTGTCTCTCCCTCTGTTCCCCATCCTTCATCTCCCCCACCCCACCCCCGTCTCTCAAATTGTAAGCCCTAGGGCAGGGACCGTGTCTATTCAATTACTTTGTAAAGCGCCAGGTACATTGCTGGCACTATATAAATTATTATTATTATTATTATTATTATATAATAATAATAATAATAATAATAATTTATATAGTGCCAGCAATGTACCTGGCGCTTTACAAAGTAATTGAATAGACACGGTCCCTGCCCTAGGGCTTACAATTTGAGAGACGGGGGTGGGGTGGGGGAGATGAAGGATGGGGAACAGAGGGAGAGACAAGGAGTGTAACATTTACGAGGATGCGAGGTCCCAGGTTCATGCGCTTGGCTTGGTTACATCAAGAATGATGGCTGGTTGGTCCATGTGGTGAGAATATGAGTACACAGACCTTAGATAGGTGGAGGTGAGTGGAGATGGGTGTGTGCCCGTGGGAACGGCCGCACACCCACCTCCACCCACAGTGGGCGCACACCCATCCCCCCACCTACTGCTGCCCATTTGAAAAGGGTACGAGTTTGTTCCAGGCCCATGTTTCCAGCCCAGCTTCCAGCCTCACTGGAGTTTGAACCAGGCCAACATCTGGCAGGCCAGGAACAGATGGATGGGGTTTGGCACTGACCCATGCAGGCCAGAGTGGGTCAGGCGGCCAGTGTTGGTAACACCTGCAGAAATGGAAAGGTCCACCAAGGGTCATCTAGTCCAGCCGCCTTCACCAATGCTAACTACACCAAACTTGGACAACAGAAACATCAGCGCACAAGGAAATAAGGTCTATAATAAAAATCTGTCACAAGTGGAGATCAAGAGTAGTCAGAATATATCAATGCCTGAAATAACAGAAAGTGATTTTATTAAAATAAACAAACAACAAACAAACACAGTGAACAAACAAAACAACAAACAACAACAACAACAATAATAATAATAATAATAATAATAATAATAATAATAATAAATAGGCAAACAAGTGAGCCATATCCATGCTGCAGGCAGTGGTATAACCAGATGGGTGGGGGACTTCTAGGGGAGCACTAACTTTGAATGAGACTCCCAGTTATGCCTGTGGCTGCAGAGGGAATCTCACCTGAGGGGTGGAAATCCTTTCCAACCCAAAATATGGTGTTCAGTTAACTGAGCATGTGTGCTGGACCCAACAGTCAGGCAACTGACCATAATTGACCAATTAGCCAGAAGTTCACAGGTTTTTAAAATAGTAAATAAATATATTGCCATTGAAATTAACTTGCATTCAAATTGAATGTATCTCAAGCCATGTCTGACTAACAACTAATTTGATGTAGTTGGGCCTTACTTCTGTTTCATTCAATCATATGAATAGAGAACTAAACCAGTGTTAATCAGGAGCAGGAAAAGAAATATGTACTCCTAAAAATCCCTTTCAGTTTGCATTTAAAAATAATTATTTGTCTGAACACTTACTAGTGTGACGATGGCCACCTTTCAGTGGGTGATTTCAGATGTTACGTGGTCCCGAGTCACCACAGTGGATTCCCAGAGGTGGTGAACCGATCAACCACCCCCTGTGATCAATAAAAGCCTGAACAGATGTGACGGGAGTGGGACCACGGCAGGGAATCAGGCTGCCAGGTCACGGCCCGGGGCAGTGCAACAGACGTGATGTCGATTCCCAGCCATGGTCAAAACATCCAGAAGGCACCGGGGAGGGGCGGAACACAGACATGGCTGGCTGAGGGCAAGCAAAGCCACAAGGGACAAAAAGGAACGCCCACACAAGGGAAACGGGAAGGGAGGGGGAAGAGGGAGAAGAGTCGCTGAGGTACCACACACAACAGGCACAGAGACAACGAGGGCACAGTGGAACACACAGCACAAACACATGCCCGGGCGCACTCACACCAGCACAGGAAAGGAAGGAAAGGAAGAGGGCGGGGGGAGGACACAGCGGGACAGACCACACACACATCACAATGGGCACGTGGGGGGAGGGGGCGCAGGACAGGGAAGAGGGGGGGAAACGGCACAGGGGCAGAACCGGACACAGGCAGCATCAACCTGAACCCCCACCACAGATCAGTCCTCACGGGCACCCCCAGAGCAACACAGGCAGTCCCAGAATGGGGAGGGCCCAGGAGGTCCGGCCAGAGGCACAGCAGGAGCCCACACGGAACAGGCAGTGGCCTGGGAACGGTCCAGGAGGCACACACGCACCCCAGGTGCCAGCAAGGGGGTGATGGAAGGGAGCCTGGAGAGCTGGAGCAGTGCAGCAGATCCAAAGTCACATCCCCCTCCCCCCGGGACGAGCCCGGGTGGGGCTTTCTGGGGGCCCAAGAACCCCGAGGGCACACGGGCACCCATGGGGGGGCAGGAGCGCTGAAGGGGGTGCAGGTGGATGAGGACAGTCAGCAGCACCCAGGTGAGCCAGGGGGCCAGTCAGGGAGTTGGAGGCAGACAGTGGAGAAGGCGGTCACGGAGGGGAACACAGGGTGCAGCGGCAGATGGGGGGGTCCGGAGGGAGCCCAGAGGGAGCCCAGAGCCACAGGCAGGGAACCAGACAGCACAGCAGCACGGCTGGGACATCAAGGAGGGAGCAGGCAGTGGACCATGGCAGCAGGGTGGAGCCAGGACCCCACACAGGGACCAGCAGCTGGGGCCGGTAGGCACAGGGGGACTCATAGCCAGCTTCTGGGGGCCACAAAGGGCCCAGAGGCCGGGTGCCCCACCTGGTGCACGAGGTGGGACCAGTAGGGATTGGCAAACGTGGTTCAGAAGTTCAGAGTTCGGCCCAAACTTGGCCTGTTTGGATGACCGAACCCTAATCTGCACATGAACTAGCCGAACCGAACTCAATTCTGAACGTCGAAATGACCGAACAGTTTGGTCAGTTTGGCTCGTGTTCAGGTGAGTTTGGGACCTATCCATCTTGGTGGAATGCTCCCGCTCCCGCACCATCCCTGCGATGGCCTGTTCTAGCCGCCCGATCGCCTGAACCTGCCTGCTGTGCTCCCGGTGCCACTCCAGGTGCACCTCTGCTTGGAACCTCTGATCCCTGGCCTCCGCCTGTTGCAGGGTGCACTCTCTGGCCGCCTCCAGGCAGTCCACGACTGCAATCATCCACTCCCCCTGCTCCGCCGAGGTCCGGACGATGTCCTCTGCCTGGTCCTCCCTCCGGCTGCCCTGTAGGATACGCAGCGGTTAGTCGTTTGTAGGCCCAGGTGCCTGCCCCCAGGCCAGGAGGCCCTGGGGTATCTGCCCTCCCCTTGGCACCCAGTACCGAACCCCCCTCGTTCTGGCCCTCCAGGCTCCCCCATCCTGCCACGGGTGTCTTGGGTCCTCCACCCGGCCTACCCGCCCCTCCTGCCTGTGTGCCTCACCTTGGTCCTCTGGCTGATGCCTGGGCTGCTGTGCGCCGGCCTCCTCGCCCACCTGGCTCTGGTGCCGGGGCATTCCGTGCCCTATGGGGGTATGTGGGGGTGGTTGGTGGGGGACTGTCAGCATGCCTGGGTGGGCCCCCCAGCCCCAGTGCCGTGTTCTGGGGTGTTGAGGCTGGGTGGGGCCACCCCCTGGCCGGGCCATCCCCAACCACGCCCTCGCCCCAGGTTCGTCCCCCCATACCATCTGCATACTTACCCTCGATGTCTGTCTCCGATCTCTCCCAGGCCAGCCCCTCTGTGTTGCTGTGCTCCCCCTGTGACCACTGGCTGAGGGTGATGAGGGTGCTGGCCTCGGTGTCCGGCTGTCCAGACAGGGGGTGGCCTGCGCCTCCCCCCTCCTCCTCTCTTGCTCTCTCGCCCTCTGCTCTCCTCTCCCTCCCACCTCGCTCCATCCCACCATGTCCCCCTGCTGCTGTGTTCCAAATCTCCCTCCATGGCCTGTGTTGTTGCTGGTTGCATGGCAGTGATGCTGCATGCTTTGACCGCTGCTGGGAATCATTTTGTTTGATTCTGGTCGGTGATTGCAATCCAGACATTACTTTTTTTTGTTTCCTGTTGGGAATCTCTTTGACCACGCTTTTGGAGATGGTCCAGCTGGAGCTCTGGAAGCGTGGTTGATTTTGACCCCATGTGAGTATTGAATGTGGTGAACATTTGGCGGCCACCGAACAGATGTTCTGGGCGCTTTGGTCCCGCCGCGGGATTGAACGTGGTTCACTGTGGTTGACTGTGATCTCGTAACGTCTGAAAATACCCAGTGATCATAATGTGTCAACTATGGATGTGTCAGCCGCCGCAGCCGCTGCCAGGCGCGGCGGCCCCCCCCCGGAGACCAAGACCCCCACCCCCCTTACCCGCAGTCTCAGCCCGCCGCCGCCTCCATTCCTGACGCCCCCAGCCGGGGGCCCCAATGGCGGCGACGGCAACAGGAAAAGCCTCAGTCCCGTGCGGGACGCAGAAGAGCCCCGCCCCCCGTTGCGGCGCTCCGCGCGCCTCCAGGCACGCACGGGGGGCGGAGCCAACACTACAAGAGCCGGCACTGTCAGAGTAACAGTGCCGGTGAACAGAGCTGCAGGCCCTGGAGAGACTGGCCCCCTGAGCTAAGTAGCAAGAGTGCTTACCTGCTTGTACCTAGAGTCCTGTGTGTTGTTCCCTTAACCTGCTCCCCTCCCACTGTGTATATCTGTGTGTGTCTCTGTCTGTCCTAGTGTAGCTGCGTGTGCGTGATTCCCGTGACCCCCTGACCTAGAGTGCAAGGAGAGTGGCTGGGAGCCTGCGGGCTCGCCCGGTTGGGCTTCCCCTCCCCTCTGTCCTGGGTCCATCCTTCCCTTCCTCGGACAAGAGAGTGAGCCCTGTGAACCCTACCTGTGAACCTGGGATCCCCTCCCCTGTGGCCCTGGCACGTCCCCCACGCATCCCCCTCATCCTTGCCTGGTCGAGTGTACGTCGAGAGTCTGAGAACCCCTCCTTACCCCCCAGCTCTGCGCCCTATGATGATAGGGGTCAATGTTCAGAGTGCGTAAGCACACGAACAGACCCAAATACTATCCTGACGGGCTTCCTTTCTACCGCACCTCGTAAGCAGAGCCTCCTCGTGTGCAAGTGGCGTGAGTGGGTGGCGCTTCTCCCTTCTAGACCCCCTCCCACTGACAGGATGGCATTGACATAGTATTACTTCAGTTCACATAGTATGAGTGAACACTACCTAGTGTTTAGTAGGACTGAAGTGAGCCTCAAAATTTTTACTCATGAGTAATTTCACCATATCATGAACTAGGGGTGTGCCTGTCGTTTTCGTTATATCAATAATGAAAACAAAATTTGTCATTTTTGTTATCATTATTGCAATAACGAAAATGACAAAAAATAATAACAAAATCAATAACAATAATGAAAGTCGCTACTGATTTTGTTATTGCCTAGCAGCTTGGCAGGTGTTTTTTGGAGGGAAATGTGGTGAAGGGAAGAGGGAGCAGACATCTCGGAGCCAGAGACAGTATTGAACTCTTGAACTGGACCTGAATTGTGATGGGAGGGGAAGGACCTGATGGATGTAATCGCTGGCCAATGAGCAGCACAAGCAGGTCCTAGGCAGTTGAACGGCATCCTGTGAATGCTCAATGCCCCCTGCCTCCCAGAACCAATCAGGGGAGCTTTGGGGGAGGGCACTGCAACCCTTTATACTGCAGGACTGGGCTGCTTGACTCTGGTTCTATGTTAGCTATTGCTCTGTCAGGGTGCATTTACAGAATCTGCTGGTACTTGCACTAAAAGTCCTCCCATATGTATCCCTACCACCTTACCTTTCCAATCCTTATTCCTTACCCTTACATTTTACCCTTTTCCTTCCCCTGCCTGTCTCCCCCTGTGCACATATATAGAGAGATAGGTATAAGTAGTATAGTTTAGATATATATATATATTAGAGGATATATAGACTAAAGATAGATTAGAGATAGTGGATATACCTCTGAGTTTTCCTTTTCCCTTCCCCTGCCTTTCTCCCCCTGTCCATATATTATATAGATATACATATTAGTTGTATATACATAGATTAGATATTTATTTATTTATTTATTTATATAACAGATTTTTATCCCGCTCTCCCCACCTCAGTGGCTCAGACTGGCTAACAAAACCATAAAAACAACAATATAAAAACACTTACAAAATTTAAAACATTAANGGGGACCTCCAACAGCGCGCCCCCAGCCGACCGCACCAAATGCCTGACGGAACAGCCATGCTTTACAGTTCTTCCAGAAGGCCGGAAGGTCCGGGGCCAATTGCGCCCCCACTGGGAGGGAGTTCCACAGGCGCGGCACAGTGACAGAGAATGCCCTGCTCTGTGTGGCCCCCCGAGACACCCGGGGGCTCTCCAACAGCGTGCCCCCAGATGACCGCAGGGGCCAATCAAGAACCCAGGGAGTGAGGCAGTCCCGCAGGTAACCTTAGATACTAGGCTGTTTTATTATATATTAGGATTATAGGATAGGAATATTTTGTATTATACATAGGTTAGGTTTAGCTTAGATTCTGTATATATTATTTATTTATTTATTTATTAATTTACCATTTATATTCCGCCCCTCCTGCCCTCTGGGCAGCCCGGAGCAGTGAACAACATTCAATACAAATATAAATATTTTAAAAACAATTTAAAATTACAATATGTGGGGGGAAACTCCACCCCGCCCCACCCCTCCCCCTCGCCAAATGCCTGACGGAACAGCCATGTTTTACAATTCTTCCGGAAGGCCGGAATTTCCAGGGCCAATCGCGCCCCCACCGGGAGGGAGTTCCACAGGTGTGGCACAGCGACTGAGAATGCCCTGCTCTGTGTGCCCCCCTGAGACACCCGGGGGATCTCCAACAGCGTGCCCCCAGAAGGCCGCAGGGGCCGATCCAGAACCCGGGGGATGAGGTGGTCCCGCAGGTAACCTTAGATACTAGGCTGTTTTATTATATATTAGGTTTATAGGATAGGAATATTTTGTATTATATATTGGTTAGGTTTAGCTTAGATTCTGTATATATTATTTATTTATTTATTTATTTAAAATTTATATCTCACCCCTCCTGCCCTCCGGGCAGCCTGGGGCAGTGAACAACATTCAATACAAATATACACATTTTAAAAACAATTTAAATTACAATATGTGGGAAAACCCCCACCCCACCCCTACCCCTCGCCAAAAGCCTGATGGAACAGCCAGGTCTTACATACATGCCGAAACAGCAGGAGAGTAGGAGTCAACCGAGCCTCCTCCGGGAGCAAATTCCACAGCACAGGGGTGGCCACCGAAAAAGATCTAACATCGGTGGCCACCCGCCTCGCCCGGGGAACCTCCAAAAAGGCTCCCACGGACGATCTCAAGGGTCGCACGGGCACATGGGGAGTGAGGCGGTCCCGCAGATAAGCAGGGCCCAGGCCGTGAAGGGCTTTAAAGGTTAAAACCAGCACCTTGAACCTGGCCCGGTGCTTTATAGGCAGCCAGTGCAGAGCCCGGAGCACTGGTGTCATGTGCTCCCTGCGACCCGCCCCCGTAAGGAGACGGGCCGCGGCATTCTGCACCAGCTGCAGCCTCCGGACCAGCTTCTCGGGCAGCCCCACGTAGAGCGCGTTGCAGTAATCCAGCCTCGAGGTGATGAAGGCATGGATGACAGTGGCGAGGTCTGAGAGATACGGCTGAAGCCGCCGGACAAGATGTAACTGCCAAAATGCACTCCCTGCCATGGATGCAACCTGAGATTCCAGGCTGAGCTGAAAATCGAGGAGCACACCCAGATTCCATACTTGAGAGACCATGGGAGGGCGAACCCCCCCAACAAGAGGAGATTCAACCACCCCCATGTCCCCCAAGCCCTCGCCCACCAACATCACCTCCGTCTTGTCAGGATTTAATTGCAGATGGCTCGACCTCATCCAAGCCCCCACGGCTGACAGGCACTGGGAAAATAAGGAGACTGCATGGCCTGGGTTGATGGAAAAGGAGAGGTAAAGCTGAGGGTCATCAACATACTGATGACACTGTATGCCCTGAAACCCCCTCACGATCTCCCCTAATGGCTGCATATAGATGTTAAACAAGAGGAGGGACAGAATGACACCCTGCGGGACTCCACACGTGAGGTCCCAGGGGGGAGAGGTACACTCCCCCAAGACCAACCGGTGAGTTCTCCCGGCCAGGAATGAACGAAACTAGTCCAAGACTGTTCTGCCAATTCTGGCACGGTCCTGCAGGTGAGTCACCAACACCTCATGTTCGACTGTGTTGAACACAGCCGAAAGGTCTAGCAGGACCAGTAAGGTCTGACGACCCTGGTCCAACGCCAGACAGAGATCGTCAACCAAGGTCACTAATGCCATCTCCGTACCATACCCAGGCCGAAACCAGACTGGGAGGGATCAAGGAAACTGGTGCGGTCCAGATGTTCCTGGAGCTGCCGTGCCACAGCCCATTCAATAAACTTCCCTAAAAAGGGAAGGTTAGAGACAGGCCAATAACTGGCAGGAACTTCAGTGTCAAGAGATGGTTTCTTGAGCAGGGGTCTAACCACAGCCTCCTTTAGGCAATCAGGTACCCTGCCCTCCCGAAGGGAGGCACTAACCACCCCAGCCAGCAACGGCCATAGTGTCTCCTGACTAGCTTTCACCAGCCAGGACGGGCATGGATCTTTCTTTATTATCTATAAAACTAGATATTGTAAATAAAACTAGATATTGTGTGTATATCAATACCAATATTGATACCAAAAACAAAATCTTAGTTTGAAATCAGTGATGATACTGATAACGACAGCAATAATGAAAAATTTCATTTCATTATTAACAAAAATAAAAACAACACATTGTAATAATGAAAATGAAAACAATAGCAAACAATGAAAAACAAAAAACAACATGGGGCCCTGGTGCACACCCCTATCAGGAACTGGGAGTGATTTCCCAATATCAATGTGATTTTTCGATTTTCGAAATACTGAAGATACCATCCTGAGCTACTGACTTTCTGCTTACCATTTACTACGTACCACACATTTTCCGCTTACCACATTGTCGAGGGTACCATTTTACTTATGGGTTTGTTGTTTTTGTATTTCTGAGTCAATCACTGTGTGAGGAGCCCACCCTTTAACCTTCACCCAGTGCTCCTTAACCTCCAATCAGAATTGTTGTTCTCTATTGTTCCCTTTGCTTTTACCAATCTGCAACTGCATACCAGATTCCTTTTCAAATCTGCAATCCAGCTGCAGATTGGTAAAACCAATTCCCACATTAAATTATTTCAACATGTCTGTTCTTAGAAAATAATACTCCAACTGCATTCCTAAATCGAGTCAACCTGGCTCCTGGAATTGCAGTCTCCCAATTATTAAAAAACCTGTCATCCAATTCATCCAAGTACCTTCCTAACAACTCCAACAATATAGTCACCTCTGATTTGTGCCAATTCACTTGTGTTGACAATGAACAACTCTTGCATGTAAAGCAGATTCCTGCTAACCCTTAAATTGATTACATAAAACAATTACAATCAATTAACAATCTGAGGTTTGCTACAATCCAGAGAAAGAACAAAATCAAGAGGGTGACCTTTAACATTCTATATGCCGGAAAATTAACATATCAAGCTAAAATAAACATTGGAGGGGGGGGCAGCAACACTTCTGCTGTGAATCAACACAGGTTGACTCAAATGAATGGTGTTATGCCAGCTTACACCTCCTAGGGATTTGGCCTTTGTGCTCCCAAAAGGAATTTATTAGAGGATGAACTTAATCAACATGAATATTAAACTGTGAAGAATGAGATGTTGAACTGTCGTTGTATTGCACATGAATATGAAAAACAATAAAAGTTAAAGGGTATCAGTGGAGCTGAGAGAATAATTCACTGCAGAGCAAAATGAGTGTCTCTTTCCATTCACAGAATGCTTGGGAGCAGACCAATTTCCTTTATTTTAAATTATTAGAATTTATTATAGGAATTATTTACAAATTGAACACCTCCATGGCTTGGTCCGGCTCCTGCTTAGTTCAGAAAGGCCCTGTACAGAGTCATCATAACTGGTCACCCATCCCTCAGCACAACTCCTTCTTTTCTTCTCACACTGAACAACTCTTGGCAAAAGCATTAATCCTAAACAAATTAGCCTCCTGCGAGGTTTATTGCCCGGGTGCAATGTTTAGCGCAATTTCGTGATATCCTGAGTACGCCTGTGTGTGCGCCATCCTAGGCGTAAGGTATGCAGTCCAATTCTTGTTTGGCTTTCTTAATTGCCTCTGGGCTGGGGATTTGTTTGGAAACACACTCCCAGCTCTGTTAAGCAATGTCCTATCCCATACACAATTTCAGCAAGTTCATTACTGCATCTACTGACCTGCAAGTTTCTATCACCACAGAGACTGTAATTCAGGCTGATGAATAGTGCTCTTCTGCTTTTTGAATTGAATTTGTTAATGGAAATGAGCTTTCAAACCTTCGATTCAGCTTAACCAAATTCAAGTACTTGTATGGCCCTCAGCTTAAGTAAGTTTCATTAATTCAGTTATGAGTTTGGTAGCCTGACATTCAACTTGTTCAGAATGCAGCAGCATGGCTGCTTCCTGGTTTAGGCAGCCATGCTCATATTACGCTTGCCCTATGTTCTTTACATTGGCAGCCTGTAGAGTGGTATATTGAATTTCAGATTGTGCTGCTGGTTTTTAAGACCCTGAAGGTAGAGGCCCTGGGTATATTTGAGATCTGTTCCTGGAACCTCGTTCTGATGGTTATCTGTGCTCAGAAACCACCCACTGTTTTGGGATCCTGCCATAGTGCCTTAAGTCATCAAGTGATTGAGCCTTTGCTGTACATTTAAGACTTTTTTATTCTCCAGGTGCTTGTAGGGGATCTGCAGCTGGTTTTTTATCTCCACCCCCCTTTATCCTTTCCTTTTAAATCTGCTTTTAAATGGATTGTATTTCATTGAAATTATTTTTGTGAAGGACCCCGACTGCCATTTGGTGGTAGTGGGGTGCTAGATACATACAATTATTACTCAAAGTTTGTTAGTTTGGAGTCATTGGGTGTTAACATACATGATGCTGGTCCCGCTGGGGCCAGGTCCACCCCAGTTGGGCCACTGTGATGGTGGGCCATCTGTTTGCGACTGCCAGATGTGGGCCCAGTTCCTACCCTGGCCAGGTAGGAACCGGGTGGGAAATGTGGGCCTGGTACAAGCTGGGCCCACAGTGTGCACTCTGCTCCTACCTGGCTGGAACAGAATGGGAAAGCCAGGAGGGAATGTCTATTCCCAGCCCTGGAATGCCCCTGTGTGAGGGGTTGCCATGGCACCCAGCCATGGCTGCCTATAATTGGCAGCCATTGCTGCCGTTCAAGTCAGGGAGGTGGGGCCACATCAGGAACGCAGCCGAGCAGCTGCAAGTCACTCAGGCTGCAGGAATGTCCTACGGCCGGAGCATACTTAGCTGGGGAAAACCTTCCCTACCCCAGGACAGACATCCTATGAGGACATCTGTTTTTACCCACTGTCATATTCTAGAACAATCCTTTCCCCACACACCCTCCCAAGTAGGACAGGAATTTGGGTTTCATTTCTTAAAATTTGCTCATCCAAGCAAATAAAATACTGTACACCATGTGAGAGAAACCAACTAATGATAATTAAAATGTTGTCAAATGAATTAACATTGAGATGAAAATTAATAGATTAATAAATAATGAACATTAATTTAACACAATGAATATGAACTAAATGAACTAATGACAAAAATAAATAACCCTCATAAGATATTTGTTTACAAAGTTCATAAATGGTATATGAAGTTTAAATTTCACCAAATTTGGGGGGGGCGGATTGATTCTCCTTTGAGTCCCAAAACATTTGTTTCAACCCTAATTCTAATAAATGAATGGATAATATATAAAAAATAAGTCTATTTAATATAATAATAATCTAATAAATCTGCAGCTGTAGCAGTGAACAGTGTGTTCAAACAGTTTTCTGACTTGTTTTATTAGGTGCTTTTCGACAGCCGGCTGCCTGGTACTGGCTGCACTCGCCCGCTTTACGCCGGTCTGACCGGTCCATTTAAAAGTGCCCCACCAGATGTGGAAGCCGTGGTCTGGAGCGGTTTTACTTGCGGTGCTCCGGAACATCCCGGAGCATCGCCTGCAGAGCGAGCCGGCCAATTCTGGCACACCAGTTCAAAGCAGGGCTGCTCTCTGTCTGTTTGGTCCATACTACAGCTTCCCTTTTGGCCAGCCGTTACCCTGGGTAACACCATAGAGTTATGGGCACCAGCCTAGAGTATCAGGGGGATCTGCTTGCAACTCTATGGTGTGGGTATGTTTGGAGGTCATGGCGGAGTGGATGTGGCAGAGCAGACTGAAGCTCAACCCATATAAGACGGAGGTGATGGTGGTGGCGAGGGTGAGGGAGGTGTTGGCCCCCCTGATTGGAGAGGTTGGCCCTCCGATAGCTCAGTAGGTTCAGAGTCTGGGGGTGGTGTTGGACTCAGATCTTCGCCTGGATTGACAGGTGGAGGAGGTGGAGAAGGTCGTCTTCCGCCAGTTGTATTTAGTGCAGAGGCTGCGTCCATACATTTCCGGGATGGACCTGACCTCCCTCAGCCACGCCTTCGTCACCTCAAAGCTGGACTACTGTAACGTGCTCTACATGGGACAGCCCTTGTTCTTGGTCCAGAGGCTACAGCTAGTGCAGAATGTGGTGGCCCGGCTCCTGACAGGGTCGGGTCATTGGGAGCATATAACACCTGTGCTCCAGACTCTACACTGGCTGCCAATAGCGTGCTGAGACAGGTTCAAGGTAATGGTGTTGATCTATAAGGCCCTTCACAGTCTGGGCCCCTCCTACCTCAGGGACTTCCTCACCCTCCATGCCCCAGAGCGACTCCTTCAGTCTGCCGGGGGTGCCTTCTTCGAGGTCCCCTGTGTTAAGCGGGGGGACACAATGGAGAGGGCATTCTTGGTGGCCGGACCGCATCTTTGGAATTCCCTCCCGGAGGAAGCTCGCCTGGCCCCAAGTCTTCTGACATTCCAGCGGGCTTGTAAAACCTGGCTGTTCGCCCAGGCCTTTGGGGAGGAGGGTGGGTTAGGGTTTTGTCTCTCTCCTACATTTTATTTTATTTTCTATTTTTATTAATTTGTTTCCTAACCCTGTTTTAGCTTTAAATTATTGTGTTGTTTTGAAAATGGGTTTATGAAATGTTTTTATGAAATTGTATGTCACCCTGAGATGCCGTAGGCATGGGGGGTGACTAAAAAATGCTTTAAATAAATAAATAAATAAATATACATCTTCCGATGCTCATGCCACGCTGCCTGTCTGCCCGCCTGCCTGCCCAGGTGACCAAGATCAAAGCCTGCCTTAGCCAGCCTTCCGATGCTCATGCCATGCTGCCTCTCTTCCTGCCTGCCAAGGTGGCCAAGATCAAAGTCTGCCTCAGGCTGTGTTCTCACCTGTGGTGGCGGCAGCAGGAGGGGTGAGGGAAGATGCAGCAGCATGGAGGAGTCAGCCGATGGGAAAAGAGCCGGTGCGAACGGGGATCTACTGCGACCTCTCTCTCGCATGTCATGGCGCAAAATCCTGCCCTGATATGCGTGAGAGAAGCCACAACAGATCCCCGTTCGCACCGGCTCTTTTCCCGTTGGCCAGCTCTTCCACGCTGTCGCATCTTCCCTCACCCCTCCCGCTTCTGCCAGCACTGCCACAGGTGAGAACACAGCCTTCCCATGCTCATGCCATGCTGCTTTTCTGCCTGCCCGCCTGCCCAGGTGGCCAAGATCAAAGCCTGCCTCAGTCTGCCTTCCCATGCTCATGCCAAAGTACCTGTCTGCCTGCCCTGTGGGCAAAGCTGAAGCCCTGCCGTGGCCTGCCTGGCTCTCATGCCAAGGTGCCTGTCTGCCTGTCCCGGCAACCCTGGGTGATGTGCCCCACTGGCCTGATAATCCTGCTGCTCCTGTCTGCTGATCCATGGGTGCTCTGCCCTGGCAAATCCAAATGTGCCCACGCAATCCTGCTGCTGCCATCTTCTGCTGAATGGAAGCTCTTCCCTGGCAAATCCTGCCATCCTGGCTGCATGGGTGCTGCGTACAGGCAAATCCTGCTGCTGCCATTGCTGCTGTTCCACGGCTTCTGTGCCTGGTCAATCCAATGTCTGCTGCTGCTGCCAATTCTGCCTATGCTGTCTGTGGCATGGGTTCTGCTTATGGACAATCCAATGTCAGCTGCTGCTCCTGCTGCCAATGCTGCCTCTGCTGTCTGTGCCATGGGTTCTGCTACCGGGCAATCCAATGTCTGCTGCTGCTGCCAATGCTGCCTCTGCTGTCTGTGCCATGGGTTCTGCTACCGGGCAATCCAATGTCTGCTGCTGCTTCCAATGCTGCCTATGCTGTCTGTGCCATGGGTTCTATGCCTCGGCTATCCAATGTCTGCTGCTGCCAATGCCCCCTCTGCTGTCTGTAGCATGGGTTCTGCTACCAGGCAATGTCTGCTGCTGCTGCCAATACTGCCTCTGCTGTCTGTGCCACAGGTTCTGTGCGCTGGCAATCCAATGTCTGCTGCTGCTGCCAATGCTGCCTCTGCCCCGGAAACCCAATGTCCTCTTCTGCTGCCTCTGCTGTGCCACTGGTACTGTGCCCCAGCAATCCAATGTCTGCTACTAGGTGGCAATGTGATTCACCACCAGGCAAAGCTTGACCAATTGGCAGAATAGCTTGTTCAGATATGGAGAGTAGGATGCAAGCATGCAACATCCGGCCAAGTAGGGGTGACAGCCACTGAGCCCTGGCCAGGCCTCTGCCATTGCTCCACCGAAGCCAGCCAGCTTGCAACACCTGGCCGAGCAAGGGTGCCAGCCACCAAGACCTGGCTGGGCCTCTGTCACTGCTCCGCTGATGCCAGCCTGAAATGCCCAGCCAAGTAGGGGTGCCGGCCACTGCAGCCCTAGGACCCACCAACAGGGTTCTGGGGCCTATGTTCCAGGCAGCGAGGGCTGTCATTCCACTTGTCTGAAAATTTCCCACATCAAGACCATCCAGTCTGCAATGCCTGACCGAGCTGGGGTGCCATCCACAAAGCCCTTGCCGAGCCTCTGCCACTGCTCTGCCGATGCCAGCCATCCTGCCACGGCCCATCGAGTATGGGTGCTGGCCACCAAGTCTTGGCTGGGTATCTGCCACTGCTCTGCTGGCACCAACCAGCCTGCAACACCCGGCTGAGCAGGGGTGCCAGCCACCAAGTCCTGGCCGGGCCTCTGCCGCTGTTCCACCAATGTCAGCCAGCCTGCAATGCCCGGATGAGAAGGGGTGCCAGCCGCAGTTACTTCCCGGACAATCCAATGTCTGCTGCTGCTGTTGGTACTGCATGTCAGCCATTTGCTCCTCCCTCTTGTAGATGGGCAAAGCTCAGATGAGTGCACCAGCAAGTGAGGGCTGGGTGTCCATAAGATTTACCACTGGCCAAGACTTGCCCAATTTGCAATAGAGCTTTGTGAGCTCAGTCGAGTAGGATGCCAGCCTGCAACGCCGAGCCAAGTATGGCTGCCAGCCACCGAGCCCTGGCCAGCCCTCTGCGTCTGCTCCGCCGATGCCAGCTAGCCTGCAATGCCCAACCGAGCAGGGGTGCCAGCCACAAAGCCCTGGCCAGATTTCTGATGCTACTCCCCTGATGCCTTGCTGGAAGCCTGCAATGACCGGCCAAGTAGGGGTGCCAGTCACTCCAGTCCCAGGACCCACCATCAGGGTTCTGGGACCATCATTCTTCTCACAGGGAGTCATCATACCACCGCATCAAGAAACAACCAGCCACTCCAGCTCCAGGACCCACCATCAGGGTTCTGGGGCCATCATTCCGCTCATGGGAAGCTGTCATTCCACTTTATCTAGAAGCTGCCAATCTAGTCCCAGGACCCACCATCAGGGTTCTGGGGCCATCATTCCGCTCATGGGAAGCTGTCATTCCACTTTATCTAGAAGCTGCCACTCCAGCCCTAGAACCCACCATCAGGGTTTTGGGGCCATCATTCCTCTCACAGGGAGTCATCATACCACCGCATCAAGAAACAACCAGCCACTCCAGCTCCAGGACCCACCATCAGGGTTCTGGGGCCATCATTCCGCTCACAGGAAGCTGTCATTCCACTGCATCAAGAAGCAGCCAGCCACTCTAGCCCCAGAACCCACCATCAGGGACCTATGTTACAGGCATGGGTGGGTGGGTGGGGGGCTGTCCATCCACATCATCTAGAAGCTGCCACTCTAATCCCTAGTTGTACAAGGGAGATCTTTATGCCCCTCACAAACATCTGTTTGCATGTTTGACTCCTGGGATATATATAATAAATTTCCCACTTGATTCAAGGTTTCTTCCCTGGCTTTAAACTTATCTACTTCCTTAGCCGATAATTCCCGATTTGTCTCCAGCAGGGATTTGGACCCCATGTCCCCATTTGGACCACCTTGTAAAAGATCTCTAGCAGGCGTAACCCCTGCCTCAAGCACTGAGCCTGACTTGTCAGAGTACGCTCTAGAGAGGAAGATAGATCTAACTTTTAATTTCCCTTCATTTTGAAATAAGAGAGCCACCCAATCCTGGGAGTCAAAGGCAAGATTAACAACCCAACGCCCCTTCATGTGGCATAGAGGGTCTATTGAACAGATATTAATCCTTGTTACAGGGATCTGAAGACAAATCCTCAAATGTTCAGCCACATCTAAGGGGAAATTCCAAAAAGGGAGCCAGCCACACAGTAAAAATCAGTACAGGTAGGGGCAACAGTAAAAATCACATTACAGGAAAGGAGTGTAAACCTCCCTACAGCTCCTCTGGCTAGTTTAAAGAATTCCCTAGAACGAAGAGGGCCCAAGCCACTCTCCTCCCCTTCTTTGAATGAAACTAAGGGGCAAATCAGGTTTCCACTCAGGAGAGTTTGGGATTTCCCTTTAGGCCTCTGGAGTTGGGGTAAATGCACAGTGAGAAGCTCCTGAAGCTCTTCTATCTTTGAATCAACATTATTTAATTGCAAAAACATAAAACAAACTGTTTGTGAGGTCAAGGCCACATGATCTGCCAAAAGAGGGACAAATCCTGGGCCCTTTGAGTTCTTCAGGGAGCACTCAAACAGATCGTCATTAAAATTACACCTGGTCAAAGACCCTGAAAGAGGGGATAGATGTTTGGCTGCTCCCGTGAAAAGTGGAATAAAAAGCTCCTTGAGCTCCCTCCCCCTACTTTAGTCCCACTCGAGCAGAGGAAACTTTTAGAGCACGTGGATATGTTGCACTCACAATTAGGGAAGTTAAATGAGGAAACGGTCCAACAGTCATTAGTTCGACCTTGGGACTCGAGGCAGATAAGGAAGGTATATGTGGGCGTTCAACCCCTGGAATTTCCCTCCAACTTACGGGTGTCGACCCCAACAGCATTGGGCCCTAGAGTGACTAGGAGGATGGTGGCTTTAGAGGGAAGTGTGACCCGTGATCAGGAGTAGGTAGGTAGAGCAACAACACTCAACAACTCACTTAACAATTCCATAGTTTTCCAAGCTGCTTCTAAAGAGACTATAATTGAGGTTTGTTCATCTGGAATTTTGGAAAGAAACTTAGTGAAGGGCTGTGGTTGGAGACGGACAGTCGGCTCCCCACGAGAATAGCCTATATAAGGGTAGGGTGAGAGGGCTCCCACAGCCTTTGGGTTCCACAGTTAAGGGTCCGCTTGTCGGATTCAAGGCCATAAGGGAGGGGGCGGGAACGGTCTTACTAGTGCTGCTCCACCTTTCTTTTTACCAGCCCTTTCCACTCAGGAGAAACGCTTGGAGCTTTGCCTGCAGGAGGTGGCTAGATCGCCCCTCTGACAGAACGACCACCCCCGGGCTCTGTTCCTCATGTCCTGGAATGTACATGGATGGAAGACGTGTCTGGAGGGTGGCAGGGGGAGTGTTTTGGTTGAGCATGATATAATTTGTATACAAGAAACATGGGTGGAAAAGGTGGCTATGTTGGAGTTAGCTGGATTTTGGATTTGGGGTTTGCCGGCCCTCAGATCAGCCAGATTTGGAAAAGCGGCAGGGAGTTTGGCGGTTTTGTTAAAGCTGGGTTGGGTAGTAGGGGAGGAGATCCCTGACTTTCCATGCCACACCCTTGCAATAAAGTTTTATGGAGATCAGCATGTTGTAATAATCGTAATAAATATCTATATCCCCTGTTCTATGGGTACTGCAGAGAGGAATGCAATCTGGTCTGAGCTAGATAACTTTGTTTTGGACTGTGAAGTTAAATATCCTAATTTTATCCCTACTTTGATTGGGGATGTAAATGCTAGAATTGGAAATTCAGACTTTTGAACTTGGAAGACGAAAATGATTTTGGGGCTGATGAGCGTATATCAAGGGATCCTATTTGCAACCCCAAGGGAGTATAATTTATGAAATTTTTGTTTAAAATGAACTGGTGCCCCCTTAATGGGAGAGGTAGGGCTTACAAACCTGGAGCGTTTACTTTCTTAGGGGAGGTAGGGGTGAGTGTTCTTGATTACATCTGTGTCCCTCTCATTTATTTGGATTTTTTAATGAATTTGTAGTTATTCCATCTGGGATTAGTGACCATCAACCAATAAAAGTAGATTTTAAATTAGCATGCCCCTGTTGTTATCCCCTGATCTGTAATCCTGGGAATAGTGGGCAGAATCCTCCTCGTAGGAAGAGGATGGAACCAGAGGCTGGCTGGTGCTGTTTCAACGGAACTGAGTGGCAAAAAATGTTTACATTTAAAGGCTGGAATCTGTAATGTGGAGATTGGTGAGGAAGAAGTTATTATCTTCTATAACGCCCTTAGTAAGGAGCTGAGGGCTATGTTAGACTCCCTCCCCCAGGATGGAAAGTGGATTAAAAGGTATAATTGGTTTGATGGGGAATGTGCCGTCCTAAAGCGGGATATAAATCAGACTGCATGAGTGTTTAAGTGGAGCCTGACAGGGCAGAATTTGGCCCATTTGAGATTTCTTAGAGCCCACTATAGGAAAAGGATTAAGGAAAAGAAAAAGGGATATCAACTGTCTCAATGGGAGAAGTTAGGGGAAGTGGTCAAACTCAAGGACGGTGCAATTTTTTGGAACTTAGTCAAAGGGGGGAGTGGAAGGGAATGCTCTGGTTTGGGTTCTGAAATCTTTGCGAACATATGGATAGGGCATTTTCAGAAGATTTTTTTCCACTCTGGGTATTGCTTATTCCAGTCCTGCGATAGATTCCGGTTGAGCTAATTATCCCAGGTGGTGTCCAGCTGAGGAACTAGAAGTTCATGCTCTAATCGCGGCCATTCCTGTTCGGAAAGCTCCTGGTGAGGATGGAATCCTTGGAGAAATGTTTAGGGAAAACATCGACTGGTGGACACCTGTCATTACCAGGCTTTTTGATAGCATAAACGCAACAGGGATTTTCCCCGGCAGGTTGGAACAAAAGTGTAGTGGTCCCTATATATAAGAAAGGTCCTAAAAATGATCCGGCCAATTTAGATTGATTAGCTTGCTAGACGTATTGACTAAATTATATGGCAAATATCTTTTGGCCAAATTGGACTCGTGGGCAGAAAGGGAGTACATCTTTTATGAGGAACAGGCTGGGTTTTGCCCAGGTAGAGCAACAGTAGATCACTCTTTTGTATTGGACCATTTAATAAATAAATACTCGCATATTAGGAAGGGAAATCTTTTTGTTGCCTTCGTTGATCTTAAATCTGCATTCGATTTAATAGATTGGGACCGACTTTGGGCCAAACTGGCTGCTACTAATCTAGATAGGCACCTTTTATTTCTCATCCGCGCACTGCATATGCAAAATTATATGAAGGTTCTCCTATCGGGAGATGGACACATGTCAGATGATATTCTAGTATTTCGAGGGGTTAAGCAGGGCTTTGTCCTGGCCCCTTTTCTTTTTAAGTTTTATATAAATAACATCATTGAGGTGTACAGGGATGAATTAACTTACGCCCCTTGTATAGGCAGCAGAGAGCCCTGTCAATCCTTCTATATGCCAATGACATGGCTCGTCTATCAACAGCTGAGCTTGGGATGAAAAGGGCCTTGACGCTATTAAGTGCTTACTGCAAGGCAGAGAAGCTGTCAATAAATTATGCCAAAACTAAGATCGTGGTTTTTGCTAGGAGATCCTGTACGCATAGCTGGGAGCTTGATGGTAGTAAAATCGAACAAGTTCCATTCTTCAGATACCTGGGGATAAATTTTTCTGCCTCTGGTTCTTGGTCCCACCATTTGGCAGCAATCAAATTAAAGGCCCAGAAGACTGTAGGAGGGATCCTAAAGTTTTGGGCTACCAGTGGGGGAAAATTAGTTGAACCGGCAATCCAACTGCTATTGCACAAATTGGTACCCCAAATCCTTTATGGGGCTGAATTGTGGGGATTTGACGCTTCACCTTTGAATGTGGTACAGAATTTGATCCTCAGAAGGATCCTGGGTGTTCCTCGTTACACCCCTGTGACCTTTCTGAGGGTGGAAACTGGCGTCCTCTCGCTCAGCTGTAAAGCCCAAGTTGCTGTATGTAGATTTTGGAGTAGAATAATGTTTATGGCGAAGGACAGCCTCCCATATGCGTGCTGGGTAGAGCAGGAAAACCTTAGAAGCAACCACGTATGGAGGTTTTGCTTTTTAAACCTCCTAAAGGGAATTGGTCTTTCTTTGGAGGCGTTGGAAGGACTCCCGCGGGCTGCTCTGAAAAGTCTGTTTGAGTTACGCCTAACTGACATCTCTAGGCAGCTGGATTTGGCAGGGGTAGCTGCTTCAGTTATTGTTCCCCAGTATGGGAAAATCAAAATGACCCATCAGCTGGAACCCTATTTAGCTTATATCCCTAGTTTCATGCTAAGGAAAGCACTAACACTGGGTAGATTCCAGGGGATGCCCACTAAAGTACTGGACAGGCATTTGAGCGGTATCCCATACTCTCAAAGGATATGTGATTGCTCAACCCGGATTGAGGACCCCTTTCACTATTTTTTTGAATGCCCTTTATCTGCTAATGTTTGCTACAGCTTTAGGGGGTTGGTTGGTAGAGTAACCTCCTGGTGGAATTTTGAGCACAAGCTTAATTCCATCTTGGTGAACTCAACTGAGAAAATTATGTATAGGGCAGCAAATTTTCTCTTTCTCCTCGCTAGGAGGAGGGAGCGGGCTTTGGTGAACTACATATGAGTTGGTTTGGGGACGGTCCCTTGATGGTCCAGCTTGGGGTATTATGTAGGTTGTGTGTTGCTGAGCCTTTTGCTTTATGCCCCCTTTAGTTTAGTATTGTATCAACTGAAGCTTTGTTTGGTACGCTTTGGTACACTCTAATTCCAGGACCCACCGTCAGGGTTCTGGGGCCATCATTCTGCTCATGGCGAGCTGTCATTCCACTTCATCTAGAAGCTGCCACTCTAGTCCCAGGACCCACCATCAGGGTTCTGGGGCCGTCATTCCACTCATGGGGAGCTGTCATTCCATGGCATCAAGAAGCAGCCAGCCACTCGAGCCCCAGGACCCACCCTCAGGGTTCTGGGGCCTATTTTACAAGCAGGTAGAGCTGTCATTCCATGTTCATCCAGAAGCTGCCACTTCAGCTCCAGCACCTACTGTCAGGGTTCTGGGACCATCATTCTGCTCACGGGGAGCCGTCATTCCACTTCATCAAGAAGCTGCCACTCTAGTCCCAGGACCCACCATCAGGGTTCTGGGGCCATCATTCCACTCACGGGGAGCTGTCATTCCACTACATCAAGAAGCAGCCAGCCACTCCAGCCCCAGGACCCACCATCAGGATTCTAGGGTCATCATTCTGCTCATGGGGAGCTGTCATTCTACCACATCAAGAAGCAGCCAGCCACTTCAGCCCCAGGACACACCGTCAGGGTTCTGGGGCCTACGTTCCAGGCAGGGAGGGCAGTTGTTCCACTTTGTTGTCTGCAACTGCCCCACCAATGCCTGTCAGCCTGCAATGCCCGGCCAAACAGGACTGCCAGCCACCAAGTCCTGGCCGGGCCTCCGCCACTGCTCCACTGATGCCAGCCTGCAATGCCCTGCCCCCTATGGGTGCCAGTCACCAAGCCCCAAGCCTTCCCAGCCTCTGCTGCTGCTGCCAATGGGTCTCAGACGGCCAGTCCTGGTGCCATGGGCACCCCCAGGGGCCAAGCGCTGAGCCTGCCTGCCTGGGCAACCTGGGGTGCCAAGCGCCAAGTCTTCTCATCTCTGCTGCTGCTGCTGCTGTTGCTGCTGCTGCTACTGCATCTCCAATGGCCAGCTCTGGCACCACAGACACCCCCAGGGGCCAAGCGCTGAGCCTGCCTCCCCGGGAAACCCAGGGTGCCAAGCACCAAGCCTTCCTGGTCTCTGCTGCTACTGCTGCTGCTGGGTCTCCGACAGCCAGCCCTGGTGCCACAGGCACCCCCAGGGGACAAGCGCCGAGCCTGCCTGCCTGGGCAACCAGGGTTGCCAAGCGCCAAGCCTTCCCGGTCTCTGCTGCTGCTGCCGCTGGGTTTCCGATGGCCTGCCATGCTGCCACGGGCACGCCTGGTGGTCCTTGGAGTGCCCCAAGCCTTCTGGCAGCGCCAAATTACGCCGAACATTCGGGAGGGGTCCGAACTCTGCCGGACTGAACCCATGAACCTGAACTAAATTTTTGTCTGAACATCCGAACGTCTGAACTCTGTCCTGTTTGCACATCCCTAAAGGCCATTACCATGAGACCACTTACGTCACCGTGCTGCTTTGTCTATTGAGTGTGAACTTGCATGAAACATTGGGCATTTTTACACACACCTTAAAGTGCTGCTCTTTCAGTCTTCTGGGTTTACAAGTCCACAAGTAAGTTCCGGATGCATTCTTCACACACGCACTGCCCTGAGGCAGCCTAAAGTAGCCGAAGCTGCAGACGTGAGTGACTGCCATGGAAACCAAGTGGCCACTGCTTCCTGGAGCAAGGCAGTTTACCAGGAGAACATTTTATACACAAAAGTTCTGGGAGACACCCAGATGTTAGACTTATTCGAAATGCGAGAACATGCAGTTCAAAGAGTCACATGTTTAAGATCTGGGTGAGTGATTTAGACACACAGAGAGTTCAGGATGTAACAGCAAACATGCAGTAGAAATGTGTGTGTAAAAACACCCATTGACTTTACTGAGGTCATTCATGATTTTGCAATGGTAAAGGCCAGAGAACTAAGGTTGTACAATAATATGGTCTATTTATGTCCTTTTGGAAACAAGATAGGTATTTTCCTTCATGACTGGGGTGTGCAGAAGGCAAGGCACCTCTACTGTTTTCATTTTCATTTTGGGGGGAGTTTAATAAATGACCCTACCATTTTCAGGGGTTTCTTTCTTTTTTATTAAAAATATATTTTTTAAATTACTGCATGTGTGAAAAATAGCTGCCAGGTGGTTCTGTGCCCTTTTCCAAAATGATACCAATGCTGCCAGCGCCATTTTGGAAATGGCAGAATGGCCCCAGCCGCCATTTTGGGCATGCACCATGATTTTTTAAATTTTATTTTTAATTTTTAAAACAAAAACAAATGAAAGCAAATGACAATTGTTTGTGTATTGCATTATTAGTAACTAAAATTAATAGGACTTCATTCCCCATAAGTTCCTCCATGCCCTGGGGCAGGCCAAAGAACTGCCCATAAGGACAGGTGCCAGTTTCATGGGCAAGCCCCTGGCCCCACCACCACTCAGCCTGCCCAGTATCCTGTGGCTCAGTAGTGCTGGCAGACCTTGCGAAGGGGTGGGGCTGCATGAGACGGGCCTGATGGGAGGTGGCCCATTAACTCACAATGGTTGTTTTTACATGGACACCTCCCACCCATCTCCACCCATCAGAAGGGTGGGTGAGTATCTGTGTGAAGGGCACCAACTAGGTGTGCGCGCTCCCACGACCCACTCATTAACACCCATCTGCACCCATGGAGAAACCAAGAAGGAGCTGGGATGCTCCGTGGATTGGAAATGGGTGGAGATGGGTGTTGAACACCCAGCCGTCTGTGTGAATGGGGAAGCACACCCACCCACGGGAAGGGTCTACTGAAACCAGCAAGAGATGGCTAGAGAAGCAGTGCAGGAGATCGCCAGCAGACACACCCACCTGGAGATATGCTGCCTGGCTGGGAGCCCTTAAAGGAGAAGTGAGTGAGGACATGGGTACTCCAGCTCCCAACATGTCAGGCAGGAAAGCCCAAGACAAGACCAAGGGAGACAGTGCCACACCACGTACAGGAAGGCTAAGGGTAAGCTGAGGGACCCCGGTATACCCTGGGGGAACGGGGACCAGGATACCTACTGACAGCTCTCTCATTCTACCACAGGGGAGAGGGCATAATGCAGCGCTGGCTGCACCGCTACCCCCACCCACAGCAATGTGGCCCAGGGAGGAGAGCGCCTTTGACAGCGAGGTAAGACCGGGGAACCCCACCCACAGAGGGGAAGGCACAGACCAGCCACGAGCACACACTGGGGTACCACCAAGCAGACAACTGACAGCTCCACACACCCCCAACAGGAGAGCACTCACACCCTGGAGCATAGCACCATCGTGGAGACAATCAAGGAGGGCCTCCATGGCAGTCAGGTAAAACATCGGGAACATCCAGGGGAGGGCAAGGAACACACCACAGCACCAACAGGGGTACATCAGGGCAACAGCTCACCCAGATGCATTCCCCCAACAGGAGAGCACCTGCTCCACTGCCACCACAGCCACCAGGCAGCAAGGCTGGACAGCCCCCACACAGGTGGTTCCCAAAAGGGGAAGTCATGGACCAGGGACAAAACCCTGAACTTCATACGTTGGGGTGGGGTAAAAAGGTCAAAGCCGACCTGGTGCACTGCTTCAAGACAAAACATGTCTATGAAGCCATCGCCCAGGAAACACAGCACATGGGTACCATAGGAATGGGGTCCAATGCATGTAGCAGGCAAAGGTCTTGAGGTCAGGATACAAACATATCCAGGACAATAATCTCAAGTCCAGCCATGCCATGTGCACACATGAGTTTGCTGAGGAGCTGGGTCGCATCCTCTGTATGGACTCCTGCATACACGGCCTCCTGCATACACGGCTCGGCCTTCGCCAGGGGCAGAAAGAGGGTGACGACAACACACACATCCCGCCTGAACCCCCAGAGCAGGGGGAGCCTGCTTCCCCTGGTGAGGCCAGCCAGGAAGTGGGACAACCCCCCCACCTCCATCCTAGAGGTGCAGGAGGCATCCCTGGAAGCTGCCACCAGCAACATCACCCTCCTCGTGTATCCCCGAAACCCATAGGTTCAGAACCCATGGGGACAGGGAGTGCACGAAGAGCATCTGGACACCAGGAATGCGCCCCAGGTGAAGGAAGACTATGACCCAGGTAAGAGAACGACCCCAAGGAATGGGAAGGGGGGGCATGGCCCAGAACAGGACCCCAGTGGGGAAGCAAGGCTAACTGACACACTGCTATTGCCCCCACAGCTCAAGGGGACTTGGAGGTGCAGGAGGAATAGGAGTAGGTGGGGACCCAGGAAGGAAGATGTGGAGGACCTGGAGGCCATTCAGGAGTCCAGCAACCAGGATACCAATGGTAGGGTTACACAGACATGGGCACAATGGTGGGAGTGGGGGACACAGAAAGGGGACAGGGGCACAGCAGTGCTGCTGTCCGCATCCCTTCCCAAGGGCACCAAAGGGACATGCAAGGGGACAGCAAGGAGGGGGGCTGGGAACACCCAAATCAGATGGGAGGTGAGAACACAGGGACTGAGGGGGAAACCAGCCATGGAGGAGGGACGGGGTGATGGGGCTGTAAAGGGGATGGTAGGCACACACTCACAGGGATAACAGGAGGAAGGACAGGACCTCATCCCCGCCCTCCACAACTTGATGTGGACAGGGAAACACAAAGGGATACCACCAGGAAGGAGAACACAGGGGGAAGGGGAAGAACCCAGTGCAGGACAAGGAGGCAGAATAGGTAGACCATTGTAAATCTGCAGCCCCATGCTAAACAAACGCCCCCATGTCATACACAGGCAACCAGGACGAGGATGGGGGTGTGATGGAGATTGAACTGGCTCCGGTTGAGCGGGAGGTACCACCTCATCTTGAGCAGGCCAAAGGCCCTCTCCACCATGCACCTTGCAGAAGCTAGGTGCTTATTAAAGAGCACCCGGTTGGGGGTGCGGGCAATGGGATAGGCCTTCACCAGCCATGGGGTCAGGGGGTAGGAGGGATCCCCAATTATAAACGGTGCCATCAACGCTCTCTCGATAACCCTGAACAGATTAGGGGCTATCTTCCCATCAAACATCTTGGTATAGAAGGAGGAGGAGCACAGGATCCAAGCATCGTGGCTCCTCCCCGAGAGGCCCGTGTACACGCCCGGAGGGCCAGGGGGGTGGCGTGGGTTTCCTCCTTTCCAATACCTGTCAATTCCAAACCCTTTCCCCTCCTCCCTCCCTCTCCTTCCCTTCCTTTGAGGTCCATTCTGTGCATTTATACTCCCCCCTACACCTTCGTGTTGCTGTCATCTATCGCCCCCCAGGTTCTCTCTCCTCTTTTCTCCCAGACTTTGAATCCTGGCTCACCTTCTTCCTCTCTGATGACACTCCCGCTCTCATTCTTGGTGATTTCAACATTCACATCGACATACCTTCCACACCCTCTATCTCCTGCTTTCTCTCCCTGACTGCCTCCTTTGATCTCTGACTCTGGACTCACTCCCCCACCCATACCGACGGCCACTCCCTCGACCTCATCTTCTCACGAAATTGCTCTCTTGCTGACCTCTCCTTTGATCCCTGCCATAATTCTGATCACTTCCTGGCCTCCTTCAACCTCTCCCACCAACCCCCCTCCCCCTCTCCACGCCCCTTCTGCAATATGCAGGCCGTTACCCCCACCGAGTTTGCCTCCTCTCTATCCCCCCTCCTCCCCTCTGTTTTCTCCTCCTCCTCCCCTGACTCTGCCATCTCCATTCTTAACACCTCTCTCTCCTCAATCCTTGACTCTCGTACCCCCCTCTCTTCCC
>QEPC01009972.1:375119-404631 GCA_003113815.1 Sphenodon punctatus | reverse complement strand
GCCTTGCCCCCTCCCTCCGCTCCTTCAAATCCCTCCTCAAGACCCACTTTTTCCTCACCGCCTTTCCCAATGCCTGCTAGTCGTTCCCCATATACTTACTGTCTGCCCTCCTCTGCAGACTGGTGCAACCAACCTGATTGTAACCAAGCCAAGTTCACGCACCTGAGACTTTGCATCCGCTTGAATGTTTGTTTGTCTTCTCCTGTCTCTCCCACTGTCCCCTCTCCCTGTCTCCCCCTCCTTGTCTTTTAGATTGTAAGCCACCGGCAGGGACTACATCTATTTCTATGTTCTGTACAGCACCAGGTACATGACCAGCGCTATATAAATGTTTATAATAATAATAATATTAATAGTAAATGAAGAGACAATGGTGGTCCACGACTGCCTGTAGGTTCACAGAGAACTGCCACTTTCTGTTGAGATAGTCTATTTTGCTGTGGGGTGGGTGGAAGATCGGAATGTGCATGCTGTCAATTCCGCCTATGCAGTGGGGAAAGCCCATAGCCTCGAAGCCATGGATCACCACCTCTGGGTCCTGTAGCAGGATGACCCGCTTGAGCAGCAGCTCAACAATGAGGTCACAGACCTCATGCAGGTTCTCTGTTCAAGGTTGAGGCCCCCACACTGAACTGCTCTGCGATGCTCCTGCAGGAGTGGGGTTTGGCCAGGTGCCACTCCACAATATCCACCCATATTCCAGGAGGAATGGGGTCATGCATATTGATGGAGTGCCTCCTGAAGTGGGGGGCAAGGATTTCTGCTACCTGACTCAGCAGGGAGCAGGTCATCTGGAAGTGGGATGTCCATTCCTCGTCGGTCCATGTGGCTAGTATCATCTCCCACCAGTCATTGCTCCGTGGCTGCATCCAATTCAGCCTGCACATAGATAGGCCATAGATATTCAGGGGCAACCTGGAGAGGATGAGATGGAGGTGTTGTGATGCTGCTGTCCCTGCTATTGCTAGGCATCTGGTCTGCACCCTCCTCACCTAATGCAACATTGCCACTCAGTGCAGGTCGACTGCCCGTCTCTGGCGGGGTGCATAGGTATACCATCGGCGGACTGGGAGCAGCAGGGTGGCCCACCACTCATACACCTGCTCCAGAAGGTTAAAGCATGCCACCAGGATGGCGAGGACGGCAGCACACACATGTGGGATGCCTACAACGTGCATCGTGCTCCCATAACTGTGCCTATTCCCCATGCAATGATCACCACACCCTGTGACCAGTCACCAGGCCCGAATCAGCAAATATACCCTGTGAACAAAAGCCTTGAGCCAACAACCCCACCCAGTGATTGCACCCCTCGCATACATCCTCTCACTCTCAGGCAGCACACCACGCTATCACCACTGCTCCTGCGCAAACACCGTGGTGTTACACGCTCACATGCCTCAATCACCCTCTCTATACTTGCTCCATGCCGCTCACACCAGATGCTCACCAATGCACCTCACTACCACAACACACAAGCAATGCTTGCTCTCCTACCGCACCCCCAACCTCTCACACACAGATCTCTCTCCCACACAACACCCCCCCAAATCGCTCTCTCCACTCCCTCTATCACTTTCCAAACTCTCTCCACTCCACAAACAACACAACTCACCACACCCTTGCAGGTGAACTGGCTCCAAAATGTAGATGGGTGAACTGTCACAGGGCTGCTGCAGTTGGTTCAGTGATATGAGTGTGGCCTGAACACCCATCCGGGGTCTCATTTATGCTAACCTGTTGTACAGCATGGAACCTGGATGCCTCGCCATCACAGCTGCTGGTAGTAGACCCCAGGTAAAGTGTCAGGGGACACACCCCCAACCTGGAGCCCCCCACACCCTGTGGTTTCTGGGCCCCTTATCGATACAGTGGGCGTGGGGCCTGCAGCTGCCCCCCCCCATCAGCAGGACAGCTGAATGGATGCCTGCAAGTGTGCTTCTCTGATGTGCACATCCCTGGGACATTCCCCATTGCTTCCTCCCCTGGTCCCTGGCTAGCCTCTCTCCCTTTTATTGGGCAGGAATGTGTCTGCCCTCTGTGTGTGTGTGAGATTCCCAGACCTGCTGTGCCCAGCCGCTATCAGCTGGCCCCCTCCACCATTGTAAAGGGGCCTACCAGGGTGCTGTTGTCCCCATCGCCGCCACTGACACTGCTGCTGCCGCCGTCGAGCTGCCACCGCCGAGCTGGGACCCGGTCCCCAAGGACTTATGCCACCGAGCCCCCTCAGGTACCATCTCCCCCCTCCCTTGCTTGGAGGAGGGGGTGGGGCCTGGGCTTGCGGTCAGACTTCTGGGTTTTCTGGTGAGGCAAAAAGTGGCCTGCCACTCGGTGGATTCCGCAGGTGCGCACCACAGGCAGAATGCCTAATAGCCACACCCAAAGGCCCTTAGCCATAGCCCTTAGCGGGACTGAGGGGGCCAGGGGCAGAAGATTTCGGATGTATTTTTAGTTGTGTGTTTTTGTTTTTGTGCTTTTAAGAGTTTTTTTGGGGGGGATGGGGCATGTATTTTATGAGGGTGGGAGGCAAGGGGATTGGGTGAGGGAGGAAAGGGTTAACCCCCATGGTAAGAGGACAGGGGGTGACCCTGGGGGGAGGAGGGCTAGGTCTCTTCGTGAGGGGGGGCACTGCCCATACAATAGGGCTGGGGGGTTCTCGGTGAGAGAATCCCAGGGGGATGAGGGGATAGGAAGGGGGGACCCTCTGTGAGAGAGAGAGCCTCAGGAGGGGGAGAGAGGGGAGAATGGGGGGATAGGAGGGGGATGGGCCTTGCCCCCCTGTGAGACGGAGGACAATGCCCAAATGATAGGTAAAGGGAACTCCCTGTGAGGGAGGGAGATCCAGGGAGATGAGTGGGGGGATGGGGTGTAAATGGGGAGGGATTTTTTGGGAGAGAGGAGGGAGGAAGTTCTCTGAGGGTTCTGGGGGAGCAGCCAGTAGGTGGGGGTCAGGGTGGCGTGGACAGGGAGGGAGGAGCGGCTATAGGTGTGGTTCAGGGATGACGGTATGGTCCATGGCGGTATGTGTTTCAGGCTCCCAGGGGACCCAGGTTCCTTGTGGAGGTCGAAAGAGCCCCCCCCCACTGGGGGTGAAGGAGGAGCAGAGTCTAAGGTCCGCCAGTGGGGGGCTGATCCTGGTAAATGCAATGTCTGTGGTAAATAAGGCCCCAGTAATCCGGGACGTGGTCCTGGATGGAGCTGCGGACCTTGTATGTATTATGGAAACCTGGCTGGACGAGGAGGCGGGGCCAATCTTGGCCAATCTCATTCTAGCCAGGTATGCCATGCAGCACCAGCCCCACTGGTGGCTGGGGAGGTGGTGTAGCTATTATTTTCAGAGAGACATGGCCTGATAGGAGGTATCCAGTCCAGCAGATTCCAGGGATTGAAGCCCTCCATGTGGTGTTTGATCTGGCTGGGGGGATTTTGGGGTGTTGCTCGTGTACCGGGCCCCTTCCTGCTCAATAGCATCCCTTGCCGCTCTAGTAGAGCTGGTCTTGGCGGTGGTGTTGAGCTCCTCCAGGACTTTGGTCCTGGGGACTTCAATACCCATGCCGATGCTGATGTGGCAGCAGAGCGAGAGTTCATGACCACCATGGAAACCATGGACTTCTCCCAATTTGTTAACTGCCCGACCCATGTGGGGAGACATACCTTCGACCTGGTGTTCTGTTCTGGCCATGAGGTGGGTGATTCGGTAATGGGGGATGTGAGGATCACTCCCTTGTCATGGACGGATTGTTACCTCTTACAGGCCAGCGTCTCAGCACACCACCCCCAGAAGGGGAATGGACCAGTTAGGTTGGTCCGCCCCCGGAGGCTGATGGAACCTCAGCGGTTTCAGGAGGACCTGGGGGTTCTAACCTTAGACCATGACAGCCACTCTATTGATGAACTCGTCCAGGCTTGGAACATCCTGCTCGGGGGAGGCAATTGACAGAGTGGCTCCAAGACTTCTCCTACCTCTGACTCGTCACCGCAGCCTTGGTTTACCGAGGGGCTGCGGTGTATGAAGCAGGCAGGTAGGCGACTAGAGCAATGCTGGTGTCGGACTCGCACTGAATCCAACCGACTTTTCCATAGGGCCCATTTTTGGTTCTATGTTGAGGCTGTGAGGACGGCAAAGAAAGAGTTCTTTGCCGCCCTCATAGCGTCTGTAAAGTCACATCCAGCAGAGCTGTTTTGGGTGGTTTGGGGGCTGGTCAGTCCGGCCTCCCTCCACCTGGATGGAGACTTGTCCCAGGCCTGCCCGCTGTGAGGAGTTTGCCATCTACTTTGCAGACAAGATCGCTCGGATCCAGAGCAACTTCAACAATGGATTAGGGGCAGTAGAGGTGGAGCGGGAGGGGATGGAGACCGCATCTGGTCCATCTTCTTGGAGTGCGTTTCAGGAAGTGACACTAGCCAATGCTGTGGATGTTCTGGGGTCTGTTAGAGACACAAGTTGTGAATTAGACCCATGCCCATCCTGGTTGGTGAAAGCCTCCAAGGAGACATTGGGGACGGTGTTGGCGAGGGCAATCAATGCGTTCCTTTGGCAGGGGAGGTTGCCCCCTGGTCTCAAAGAGGCCGTGGTGCGCCCCCTGCTGAAAAAATCATCCTTGAATGTGGATGCACTTGCCAGCTACTGACCTGTCTCTAACCTTCCCTTTTTTGGGAAGGTTATTGAACAGGTGGTGGCACTGCAGCTCCAGGTTCATCTTAACAGCATAGGTTTCCTTGACCCATTTCAATCGGGGTTCCACCCCGGCTATGGTACAAAGATGGTGTTGGTGACCTTGGTGGATGATGTCTGCCATGAGATGGATGCAGGACACTTAACACTTCTGATCCTGCTAGATCTCTTGGCCGCCTTTGAGACAGTGGACCATGGGCTGCTGTTGAGACAATTGTGAGCCCTGGGGGTTCTGGATGGGACTGTCCTTGGATGGTTCCGATCAGTGGCGACTAGCTGCTCAGGGAGTTTGGGGTAGAGCCCCTCCAAGTGCCGCCGAGTCAGCCGCCGCTGAACTGTTGACGGGAAAAAACAACAACCACCCCTTGGCTGCTGCTTCAGCTTACTTCTCACAGTGCTGCAGGCAGAAGCCTCTCTGGCTTTGCTAGGCTGCTCCAGCCTGGGCGGAGCAGCCTCTGTAGCAATTAGCAAAGAGGCTTCTCCGCCCAGGCTGGAGCAGCCTAGCAAAGTCAGAGAGGCTGCTGTGCTGCTCTGCTGCGAGTTCTCTCTCTCTCCCTTCTGGGATCCACTCCTGAGGAGTGGGTCCCGCAAGGGACAAAAAGGCTAAGCCCAAACTGCGTTTTCTATGGAAAATGCGATTCGGGCGGCTGAGCCTAGCTGTCCACAGCACATATAGGACGTGCTGTGGAGGGAGGAGCTAGCCTTTCCATTGAGACCTGTGGGCTCAATGGATCATCTCGCCAGGGCGTTTGCTGAAACAGCCCTGGTGAGATGCCTAGTGTGGGGGGACTGAGGCAGGGAGCAGCATGCATGCGTGCTGCTCCCTGCCTCATATGCAACTCAACATGGCTGCCGGCGTGCTGTTGGAGGGCTCAGCTCTCCAACATCACGCTTCCAGTCCAGCCACTTCCCTGCCACTGCCCCTTGCCACGCCCCCAATCTGCTGCTCGGGGGGAGCGGCAAGGCAGGGAACGTTTTTTTAAAAAAAATTTTAATTTTTTTTTTAATTGCCCATGCATCCTGCCTCCATGGAGGAGACCAGGACACATGGGCAATTAAAACAAAAAACCTAAAGTCCCCTCTCCCCCCACCTGCAGCCTGGGACAACGAGGACCACGCCGGAGCCAGCAGGTAAGATATCCCTCCCCTCTCCCCCTGTACCCCCATAGGCTTCCCCCTGCACCCTCCGCACTCCCATAGGCTTCCCCCTCCGCACCCCCATAGGCTTTTTTCACTCCCACCCCGCACCCCATCCCCATAGGCTTTTCCCCCTCCCACCCTGCATCCCATCCCCATAGGCTTTTCACCCCACACCCCATCCCCATAGGCTCTCCCCCCCCACATCCCATCCCCATAGGCTCTTCCCCCCCTGCATCCCATCCCCATAGGCTTTTCCTCCCCCCCTGCACCCCATTCCCATAGCCTTTTCCTCCCTGTGGTTTTTGTTCACTTGATGTCATGATGTGGAGTATTAAATGCTGTAAATGTGATGCTTCTGATAAAAGTGACCTTTCGAAATCCCAAGATGTAACTGACAGTCTGGCAATCTTAGGAAGCTAGGTGTGTTCACAATGCTGGAAATTTGGTGCTTTGGAAATCCTGAGATGTAACTGGCAGTCTGGCGATTTTAGGAAGTTAGGTGTGTTCATATTGCTGGAAATGGGGTGCTTTTGAGATCCTGAGATGTACCTGTGAGTCTGGTTATTCATGGGCCTTTAAATTCCCCCCCAACACACAAAAACACATACAGCAGAGGGCAAAAATACTCCTTCAGAAGGGACTTCTGAAGCAGGGATTGGGGTCCCTCCAACATACATGCAGCAATCCCTTCTTTCTAAAGCAGCATTCTTAACCTCTGCTGCGTGTGTGTGTGTCTTTGTTAAAACTGCTTGTAAGTGAGGTTTAAGGTTGTCTGTCTGCTTTTAAACCTGCCTAACCTAACTGAAATTGCTTGATTAAGTAATGTAATGTCCATCCAATGTTAACCCTTGGAACTCCTTGCTGCTGGATTATGCTGCCTACCATTGCCCTGGCTCTGCCTACCATTGCCCTGGCTCCGCCTACCGGCTCACCGACCTGCTGGCCCTCCAACCTCAACACCCACCAGCCACCCCTGGTTCCCATCATTCCTCCCGGGGAGAAGCCAGTGGGTTGTCCTGGGGGCTGAATCTTCTAGCCCCTGGGCTCTGGATTGTGGTGTTCCACAAGGTTCTATTCTATCTCCATGATTGTTTAATGTATATGTGCAGCCCTTGAGGGAGGATTGTGAGAGGGTTTGATGTGCATTGCCACCAATATGCTGATGACATCCAGCTTTACCTCTCCTTTTCAACTGACCCAGGTCCTGCCATCTTAGTGCTGTCCCAAGGTTTGGAGGCCGTGGCGGATTGGTTACAGCAGAGCAGACTGAAGCTCAATCCTGATAAGATGGAGGTGATGGCGGCGGGTAGGGCGAGGGAGTTGCTGGCTCCCCTTGTAAAGGGGGTCCACCCTCCCACAGCCCAGCAGGTTTGGAGTCTGGGAGTATTGTTGGATTCAGATTTCTGCCTAGATCGGCAGGTGGAGATGGTGGCTACGGCTGCCTTCTGCCAGCTGTATCTGGTGTGGAGACTCCGTAAATATGTTTCCAGACCTGACCTGTCCACCCTTTTCCATGCCTTCATCACCTCGAGGCTGGACTACTGCAACGCGCTCTACATGGGGCTTCCATTGTTGGTGGTTTGGAGGCTGCAGCTGGTGCAGAACGCTGCGGCTTGTCTCCTGATGGGGACAAGCCGATGGGAACACAACACTCCTGTGCTCTGCGCATTGCACTGGCTGCCTATAGCGTATTAAGCCAGGTTCAAGGTGTTGGTCTTGGCCTATAAAGCCCTACACGGTCTTGGCCCCTCATACCTCAGGGACCGTCTCACCTTCCGCTCCCCTGAGCGACCCCTTCAATCTGCCAGGGGCACCTTCTTGGAGGTCCCCCGTGTAAAGCGGGGGGCCACAATGGAGGCTCTCTCTGGGTGGCCGGGTTGTGATTATGGAACACCTTCGGAGGAAGCCCGTCTGGCCCCAAGACTGCTGGCCTTTTTCTGGGCCTGTAAAACCTGGCTGTTCTCCCAGGCCTTCAGAGGAGGAGAGGGGGGCTCTGTTAAAGGTTTTTTTGGGGGTAGTTGCTTGTAGGTGGATTTTTAGATGTTTTAAATTTCTTTGTTTCATGGTTTTATTGTTATTTTACCTATTGTTGCTTTTATGTTGTAAGCCATCCCGAGATGCCATGGGCATGAGGGGGCAGCTAAGACATGCAAATAAATAAATAAAAATAAATAAATAAACCATCTGCCTGCCGACAGCTCCGGCTCCCTCCCAGTACATTCCCTGCCATTCTCCATCCACCTCTGGTGTGCTCCTGCTTGCTTCCTCACTACTGGCCATGTCTAGTTAGGGATCTGGCCATGCCAGCGATCATTGGGCTGGTGAGGAGTGGCCGGTGTGTGCCACCATGCTGCTGGGTACCATGTGGCAGAGTAACGAAGTCCAGTTGTTGGTGAGCGACCCCCTTTCCATTGGTGATGGCTTCAATCTCCTGTCCCGTTATATGTGGCTGCTGTGTCACCCCTTTGGGGTGCCAGAGGCAGTCTAGGGAGCTTGACTTTGTGCTCCACTGCCACTGTGGACCTGTACCCACTGTTGTGCTGTCATGGGAAGCCCGGGAGACAGCTGCTGCTCGCGAGGTGGCTGGTCATCATGACTTTAGATTGGCCCTCCAGGCTGGTGGTCCATATGTTGCTAGCTGCTACACCAGTGTCCTCCTGTGTGCCTGTGGCTTCTCTTGCCCTTGAGTGGATTGCCTGTCTTGCCTCAAGGAGCTGGGCCTACTGCCCCCTGTGGCCCCTTCCCCACTTGGATACCCACAGAGCCGGAGATGGCTGTTCTGAGAGCTGTGCTGAGCCGTTTGCATGTCGGGACTGCTGCTGCCACAGGCCACCTCCTTCTCTCCTGCTTCATGGTGGATGCCCACATGCATGACCATGGTTACCGCCAGGCCTTCTTCGACTAGGAGGGCCTTGTCTAGGGGCCCATGTTCCCTGAGTGCCCAGCACCTGCACTGTGACACTGCAGTTGCTGCAACCTCCTTTGTGGATCCCCACTCCCTAGTGATGGAACAGCACTCCTGCTTTCCTGTGTCCATTCTACAGGCTCCTACCCCACTGTGTGCACCCTCCGCTGTCTAGCCATCCCCTGATCAGTGGACAGTGGGGATCCTGTCAGACCCTTTCTGAACAGGTCAGGCATGAATCACATCAGACCCCTTCATTTTGCTTTACCAGCACCCAGTGGTGCGACCCCTGTGTCCCTGGCATTTGCTCCCTCTGGCCAGTGATGCACTTTCGAAGCCCCTGTTCCAATAAATGCTTGGCTAGATGAGCAGCCTGTGTTTTCCTGCGGTGTCTGTGAGTCCTTTGCACCGGCAGCTCATGGTGCTGGTGTTCGGAGTTTGGGCGAGGTTAGAGAGGCTCAGGTGGCTCTGACCTGTGGCTGGGCAGGATGGATGCTCCACTGGGGTCACCTTTCCATCAGCATGCTAGTCGTGTTACTGTCTTGGCTATCCATTCCTGATTGGTGGGTAGTCTCCCAGTGCCGGCGATGCCTGGTGCCCATGCACCTTGCGGGCTCTTGTGGTACATTGTACATTGTCTCTGAGTGTTACTGTGCTGCATGGCCCTGCCTTCCACCTCCTGCACCTGGTCCAGGGATTTGGGAGCCAAGGTTTCCTGGGCCATGGGGGCTGGGCCATGGCCATGGGTATGTGTCATGGGATGGTGTGTGCACCATTGCCTGGCCATATGGGGTGCTTTCCGGCTCCTCCAGGTGGGCAGGTATGTGTTCTGGGCTATTGGCTCTCTGCTGGGTGCTCCCACTGAAGGACTGTGTTTACCACCCTGCTGTTCTGCTTTGTAGCGGTGTTTCCTTGGCTCTGTGAGCCCATGGCATGTTGCAGGATTGCATTTACTCCCACTGCAGCCCTGCACCTAGCTGGCTGTGCTTTGGGGCTGTGTGCTTGTGCATGACTGTGGGTGCCCACTTTCATCGCCCCCTTGCCTTCCATTGTGGGGGTCTGTCCCTGCTTGCTTCCCTGTCCCCCCGGTCAATTTTGCATTCTCCCCGGGCATGGTCCTTGTATCTCTGTGTGTGCTACTGTCCCTTTATGGTGCCCTGGCCTAACTCTGTTTCTGACCTCAGGGTGCATTGTGTCTACTGTCCTCTATTGGTCCCCCATTCATCCTCTGGCAGCCATGGAGAGACGACTCAATCAGAGGGCTCCTGACCGTGAGTGTGGCCGGCCTGTTGGGTGTGATCCATTTCCTTTGCTGCTCCTTTGGGGGGTGGCCTCTGGGGAACTTTCCTCTCCTGTCATGGGGTTGGGGTGCCCTGGTGGGATCAGGTGGGATCTGGTGTGCTTATGGGCGGTGTTCTCCCCACTCCCTGTCATGGCCCGATCCCTCTCCCCACCTCCTGCTTTCTCTTCCCCTCTAGCTGCTGTGCTTATGCTTGACTGTGCTGTGGCTGGGGGAGTGGTCGGGCAGCTCCAGCAGGTGGCATCTGACCTTCATGCGCAGGCATGGGTGTACCAGAATATCTGTGAGTTATCCCTATTTGAGTGTTCTCCCCCCCCTCCCTTTTGTGTGGGCTCCCTGGATGTTCTGGCCTGTGGCCTGCCCTTATGTTGTGCCCCCTCTCTCCTTTAGTCTAGGTGATGATTAATGAGTGGAACAGGGAGCAGGAGCAGGTGGTTCAGTTGGTCCTGCAGTGGGTGTACCAGTTGCACTGTGCCCAGGCTGACCAGTGGAGCTGGGTCTGTGGTCACCAGCCCTACTGAGGGTGCAGATCTGCCCCAGCAGCATTTGGATGCTATGTGTCCCTGATTGTTTAATCCATTGAGCCTGTTGCTCTTGCTAGTTCTTTATTAAAGTTTTGTTCAGCATTGTTCTACCCCTTGTCTGTGTGTTCTCCTTCCCTCTGGCATTTCCATCTGTGTGCGCCGGGTCTGGTTGGTGTGGGGTGGTTGTTTGGCAGGGCATGGGTCCATGGGTGTGTGCTCCCCCCTCCCTGTTGGTGTAGTTGATCTCTGTGGGTTATATGTGTCCCGGCCCTTTGGCCCCTGTCCTCTTGGTGTGGCCCCCTCCACTGTTTGCACAGGGTCCCATGTCCCCCCCACAGACCCTGGTGTCCTGTCACCTCTTCCCTGTTGTTTGGGTGGGCATGCTGGGGGTGGGGTGGGGTTCTGCCTTTCCTCAGGGACTGTGGTGTGTCTGCCCTCCCCCTTCTCTGGCATGGTGTGGGGCTCTGCCTGTGTCCTTTGCATCCCCACCCTGTGCTTTGTGTGTTGCTGCTGGTACCCAGTTGTCACTGTTTCACAGTACCTCTCGTCTCTGTGCCCTATGACCCTACCTCCTCCATGCACTTTTCTGGCTACCTATGTCTCCTCTACAGCCCTGTGCCGTGCATGGTGTGTTGGGGTTTGGGGGTCCCATGTGCTGTAGTCCTTGGTGGGGGGACCTGGTGTGTCCCCCACTCGTATACCAAGACCAAGGAGGACGTGTATGTTCTGTCCATCTGTGGTGGAGACTTTGCCCCATATTATCTTGGAGTGCCCTAGGTATGCGGTTTATAGGGAACTTTGGATCTGACCGGTCCTAGAAGAGGGTACCTTGGGCCATTTAAAAACTTATGAGGAGCTGTTAAGTCTATCGGATGAAGCCCAAATCAAAGCGGTGTCAATGTTTTTATTAATTGTGAATCGAGAGCGTTAAGCAACACGAAATTTGTTTAATCTATTGAGTATGCCATTGCTTTCTGTGGTTGTATATACCGGGATTCATTTTCCCGTTTTGATTTTAGTTGATTTTTGAGTTATATGCTTTTTTATGTTCAATGTATCGTGAATAGCAGATACCTGCTGAACCAATAAAATCTTTCAAGTAAGTAAGTGCCCCCCACCCCTTACAGGGCTTGCCTGTGTGCTCTGGGCACTGTGCTCTGTCCCACCCCCCGGGTTCTGCCCCCCCTTCTCCCACTCCGTGTTGGGTTCCCCTGTGTGCTTGTGTGGACTGTGGTCTCTGGGCGGGCGGGGTTTGTGGATTTGGTGATCTGTGGTGCCTGGCTTTTTAGCTTGTGTCTCGGGTCTTGACTGGGGCTCCTTCTTTGTATCACTTGACCTTACAGCTTCCTCCTCCCGCACCCGCTTGGAGTCTGGCAGTGTAGGGGCCGTGCCATACATCACTCAGCTGGGTGGGGTTTTCCCTCCACTCAGTTTCCCTACAACAAGTGGAGGGAAAACATGTTTCAGGGCTGCATAGGGCACCAACACATAGGTGCAAAGGGCTGCATAGGACAAAGAAATGTTAAAACAGTGTTAAAGTGGTGTTAACATCATGTCTGTTTTCACCCATTGGCTTAGATGGGGCAACAGTAGCCCACGATGCATCATCGGCCATCTCTGGTGGACACGTCATGTAACAGCCTGCTGCCTGTTCTGGGGCAGAATTGAGTGAACATCTGCTGGCCAATGGCCTGATGGTCAGCTGCATTGCGGGCTAATGTGGCGTAAGGTCGCCCCCAATGTAGGTTAACATCTCGCGTGGCCTTACCCAAAGTGAACACAAAACAGGTGTATGTAAATAGATGCAGTGAATTTATTTCCAAATTCATATGTGAAAACAGTATTACAATATTTGTCCTGTTCTTTTACGAATGCCTGGATTACCGTGTATTAAAATGCCGCCTTTATCATGTAAATAGAATAGAATATTTATTAATGGCTTAAACAAAAAATTATCATGTGTATAATCTCCACAAAAGCTTTCTTTAATACATCTGGCGTCAAATAATCAAAATTAATAAGTTAAGTGCCAAAAATAGCCATAGGTCTAAAAATAATGAGATTTTATATGTATATATATATATAAAAGCATGAGGGCTAGAATTTATTTATTTTTTAAATAATAAAACAGATTATCATTATTTCAGGAACTTGAGCTTTTAAAAAGACATCAAGTGTCACAAAAACATTACAAAAACACAACTATTGACAATGCTGCCTCTTGTCTCCTTCACCATTAAAAAGATGCAAACAACATTGTATTTATTGTTTATATTCCACCTTCAGTATTCAAAATACTTTACAGTTCTTATCTAACTCACCCTAACAACTACCTTGGGACATTGGGCATTCCCATTTCCATGTTAAGAACTGAGACATACTGACTTGCCCAAGGTCACCCAATGAGTTCATGGCTAAGATTAGTGCTGAAATGGTCATTCACCACTATTTGGTATCCAGATAGATCTGGATATCCAAAGGACCAGATATGGAGCAATATCTGTTTATTGTTCGGTAGATTGGTTAGACTGCATTCACAACTGTGGCAGTGGTGGCGGCAGCGGGAGGGGCCAGTAACGGTGAGGGAAGATGCGGCAAAGTCGAGGAGCCGGTGGACAGGAAAAGCGCCGGTGCGAATGAGGATCTGCCGCAGATTCCCTCGCGCATGTCAGGGCGCAAAATCCTGCCCTGACATGCGCGAGGGAAGCTGTGGCAGATCCCCGTTCGCACCGGCACTTTTCCCGTCTGCCGGCTCCTCTGCTTTGCCGCATCTTCCCTCGCCGTTCCTGACCCCTCCCGCTGCCGCCACCACTACTGCAGTGAATGCAGCCTTAATCATTTTACCAATTTACCATGTTACCACACAATACAGCAGTGCACCATTTACCATACTGCCATTTGCTAATAATTGCTTTCTTGTTTACTCCCTCTTCTCCTCCTGAACCTGGTTTCCTACAGTAATGTTCAGTTACATGGAAATGCAGTGATACGGTAAACTGGCATTATTTGTTTGTCCAGTTTGTCAGTTAGCTGTCATGGTAATCAGTTTATGGCTGGATAACTGCCAAGCTACCCAGAATGGCAGTTATTAAACATGGATGATAAATTTACTATCCAGTTCAGCTCTAGGTAAGGTAAGATTTGAAACCTGGTATCCCAAATCCAAGTCTAATACTGTATCCACTTGGCTATACTACCATTAGATAAGCAGTCTGTCTTTTCTTTTTAGCTGATGGCTCCAGATGTGGAAGACATATATGAGCTTGGAACAGAAATCTAATCAGGACTAGTTATTGCTGGCTATGCAAGTATTGATACTGACAATGAAAGTACTTGAATATTGACACTGAAGGTACTTGAATAAGCATAGGAATGAGAAACAATTTGTGGACCCTGAGAGAAGTATGATCCCCAGCTCAAGGGACTAATTACTAGCCCATTGAAACCTTGCACAACAAGTTTCTGTAGTAGTGTCATACTAATTTCTAGGGTTGAAACCTAATCTAGTTTTTTTTTCTTGATTCTCATCAAGAACCAAGCTTCTTGGCTTGATTTCTACGAGATCAAGAACCAAGAAAAGCCCTGGTCCCAACCTTTTATCAATCAAGATTTTTTTCATGATTTACTTATCAGAACCATGTATGTGCTGAATCCTGTGCTGTGTCTAGCATCTCACATCTGTCTGTCTCTCTGGGTGATTTCAGATGTGACAGGGCGGCTTTGGCCCCATCATGGAATCACCCTTTTGATTCCTCGCTGGAATTGCCCTGTAACGGCAAGCAGACGTGCCGGCCGATCCCGGCGGGGAATCGGGGGGGCTGCACAGCACAACGTGCAGCTGCACAGCCCCACCCCCACACTCCCCCCGTCACCTGCCCTCTGGGAGACGGGAAGGTGCAGCGGCCAATCTGGCCACTGCATCCAATTCCAACCCGTGGTCTGGGCGATGGCCTGGAATCGGCACCGGTAACAGACGTTACTGGCTGCCAATTTCAGGTCGTGGTTCAACTAACCACGCTTTCGGCGATGGTCCCTGGGTCAGCCTCGAAAATTTGGTTATTTTGATTCCCGCCGGAGGTTCACTGTGGTGAACATCTGGTGGGCATCAAACAGACATTACGGGACCATTCCCCACCACAGGGTATTGTCTGTGGTTGAGCGTGATCTTGTAATGTCTGAAAATACCCTCTGTCTCTCTTTGTTCTTCTCTCTCTTCTTTTCTGTAGCCACCAAGTCCATGCCAGGGGGAAAAACAAGAAAAAGAACTGCGCATGTGCAACCCTTTTCCAAAATGTCACCAGAAACATCACTACCATTTTGGAAAAGGGCTTTGCATGTGCAGAACAGCCTGGCAGCCATTTGCACACATGCAGTTGCTTTTTTCTTTTTAATTGAGATTCTCATGAGATTCTTGCACTGTTAGCAATTCTTATCAAGATCTCACTAAGTGTTCTTGATTCTAGTGAGATTCTTGCAAGATTCAAAACAGATTCTCGTTCCAACCCTACTAATTTCACAGTACACAAAGTTCCAGATGTCCATTCCCTTGCTCTCACTGAGTAGTACGTTATTGTGCAATTGGTCCCAGTGCTATCATCGGAAATGCTTGAGAAGAACCATTGTATGTGAGCAAGGGCATCAGGAAAGGATGGCTCAAAGGAAACTTGTGATGTAAAATGGGAATAATGCAGGGGTGAATCTCATCTAGGCTGTATAAAAGAAACCCATTGTGTACTGTATTAAGTACACCAAAGTAAGTAAAAAAAAATAATCTGTAAAATGAGATAGAAACAATGATTTCACAAAGAAAGAAGTGTTTCCACTAAAGAAAACACAAGATTCTAGTTATTTGCTTTTATCATTTTTTCTTGTTTCTTTTTTAAAATGACCCTTTCTGGGCAAAACCCAAGTGGATCTAGTCTAGTATGCACAGGAGAATAAGAAATTTCCATGTTGCTTCCACTTTTAGTGATAGATGACTTTTTCTTTTGTCTTCCTTTCTTATTATTGGTGCAGACAGGCAGACTGAATTGAAAGGGAAGTCCCACATGGGAGAGATGCAATGATATGTGACCATTCAACTTACCTGTCTGTCTTATGGTCAGCTCACTAATATTTTTAAAACATCAAAAAATTCAGCTTCTTAGGACAGTAATCAATCCTGGTTAGCTGAGAAACTGGAGATCCCTTGTTGAGTCCAGGGTTGGCAAGCATCCATTTTCCTGTGCATTACAAGTTTAAGTAGAAACAGCTTGGTAACAACAGGCTATCTCAGACACCAAAGAAACTTTTCCTTATTTTTCTTTGCAAAATGCATAATGCATAGTTAATGCCTCATCACTAATACCAACAAACCCACTATACCCTTAGCTGCATTGTGGATGCCATGCTATTGGGTATAATTTAAACAAATAATAGAATAACGTACATCTATATACACCTCATTGTATCAGTACTCTGCTGTTCACAAGTTAGATGGAGACAAAGTACTTCAGATGATATCTGTACACAGGCTTTCGAGCCACACAGGACTCTTCATCAGGTAATGATGAAGAAGGTATTTTCATTAGGTAATGATGAAGAGTCCTGTCACTGTGTCTTTAAAGCTTTCATACCCTCACCAAAAGTAATAGATGGAGAGAGGGTACCTTTCATTGGATGATACCTTTCATTGGACCAACTTCTGTTAATGAGGATATGCAAGGGTAATGGGATTTCATACTTGGTCTTCCAAGACCATTAGACTACACCGACACTTGACTATAGTCAAGATTAGAACTGCAACCGTGCACCTGAAGATTCGGGCACCTCCAATTTGCAGGGGGTCTTCCCAGGGCCACATGGGGGCACTGGGGTGTCAAAAGGGGAATTACCAAAGCCCCCTGCCACGCCTATTCAGCCCTCAGTCGGCTGAATTTCCCCCTATAGGGAGGGTGCACTCTGTGGGGTTCCCCTGTAGGGGCCCCACCCTTGGCCTCCTACCGCCCCTCACAGACAAGGCCTACGCCACCATATGTGCACCCAGTACATCCTGGGCTTGAACCTAAAAGCCCTTTTAGTTCTCCCCAAGGTCCATCTACTCTCCTGGAGTCAGGAGTTAACAGCCCTAGCTCCTACTCCTACAGCCACCTCTCTCAACTGAGCCCTGGCCCTTTATAGGCCCCAAGCATGCTCAGTTCTCCCTGTACCTACTGAGCATGTCTGTGGACTTAGCCTCAGATAGCCCTCCAAAGCTCTTCTGAGCATGCTCCTTCTATCTAATACCTTACAGTATCAAGCTGCTTGCAGCTCAGGAACAGGGCTCCAAGGCAATGGGTACCTACACCTTGGCTTTCACTGGACCATTTTTTGTTGGCAATAATAAGCAAGCATTTAAATGACTACTGAAAGTGACAAATATGAGGATGGAAAACAGTTGGAGGAATCTTCAGATCATTTCAGTTCAATTTGTATTTAAAGATAATGCACAACTTTGTTTTCTTTCTTGTTTAGCCAGACCAACTCACTTGCCCTTACTCTTCAAGGGGCTGTTTTAAAAAACAAAATACAACATTAGGTCACATTCTGATTCAAAATCCTTTGAAAGTGGAGTTTGAAACGTCGTGGTGCATGTCCATATGTAACCCTAACGGAGTACAATGAACACACAGCAAGTACAGCTCAGAGTCTTGTATGCATAACTCAATCAGTACAGCAGAATGATCAAACTTTGAGTTTCCCACATAAGTCTCTAGAACAGAGGCCCCCAAATTGTGGGTCAGGACAGCAAGTGGTGTCATGTTATTTGCAGGTGGAGTTGCGATCTCAATTAATATTCCCTATGTTTACTGTCTGGGGTCACATTAAGTCTCAAAATGGGGTAATGCAGGCAAAGTTTTGGGGAACCACTGCACTATAACCAGAATTCATGAAGCATTCCTGCTTGAATTCAAACATCTGAATTTTATTCCATAGCAGTAAGAAAAATTTGTCAGTAATTCTTTGTTGTCCATGTAAAAGGATAGGGTGGGAACTTATTAAATTACACTCATAATTTATAGTAGGAATATTGCCACTTGAATTCAATAATTTGTGGAAATTAGGATCTGATATTTTTTAATGAAACCAAATAAAAAAAAAACCAGGAAATAAAAAGAAACAATGTATGCTTCTTCCAGAAATGATATAAAACATTTTTGTTTAGGCGGGCTTTTGGTGGTTGGAGATGGACTAGGGGTGGATATATTTCATTTGGTTTTATTGTTTTTCAGTAACATATATCTGTAATCTCCCTCTCCACCCAGCCCTCGAACTTTCAGATAGGGCAGGATAGAAATCAAAACAAACAAATAAATAAATATGTGATTGGTATACTGTATTAAGACCACAGAGAATATTTCACTTCTGTGCCTAAACTGACCATTCTAAACTTGAATTATATTGCAGCATATAATGCATGCACTAAAGTGAAGGCAATACTTTGGAATGAACAGTCATTGTATGATGATGCTATAATTATTCAAACATGCTCCTCAGCTATATTCAAATAGGTTGCTAAATTGGGGTCAAGGTGTAATCTTTGCTTTCCGAGCAAAATGTACTAGGGTTACAATGCTAGGAAATGGTTTTGTAAATATGATAGAATCCAGAATCTCTGAGCTGGTCCCATTTTTACTCAGAAATTAACCTCACTAATTGTCAATTGAGACATAGCCTCGGCATCTTAGCCTAGAGCTGGAAATTACCAGACTTATTTTTTGTTTCATTTGTTTCCTTTTTTGTTTGTTTTTTTCATTTTAAAGCTGTCGGTTTCCAAAATGAAGCTATTTAATCCCTTGTCATCACACAGCCATAAAAATTGCAGGCGGACAGAAGTTAGGAATGGCTGCTTCACAGGCCCCACAGCAATGCATGGTAACAGATTTTCAAAGCAGTTCAAAGAGTCCAGTTTCCATCTGTGTTTGGTGAAGGGTGCAAAAACCTTGGGGCCATCTGAAAACTATGCTTCATCTCTAACACTTGGAATAACAAAGGTGTTATTTTTCAAAGCTACATTCTCCCCTCCTGGGGTGGCTCTGCAGATATAGTTCAGAGAAGGTGGGAAACTTCAGAGTCAATATTCTCCTTCTAGACTTTGCCTCCTTCAGGGAGTTCTTTTGAGGATGTCACAATGGTGGCCTATATAACATGGGTTACTGCCAGCAGAGGCCAACAGTTAATGAACCCTACAGACAAATTCTTTCTTCTGATTTCTGTGGAGGGGGGAAAAAAAAAAGTCAGATAAACAGCATCCCAGTTTTTCAAGCCCAGGAGTGTTATTTGATCAAAAGTAAGTAGAGGGTGCTCTATGCCTATATTACAGTGCAAAGTGAACATGTACAGCAGGTCTCCATTTCATTCAGCTATGTCAGGATCTTGAAAGCATCACATTATGAAAAGTAGAACTGAAAGATGGTTGAATTGTCTGATTTCTAAGTGGTGGCTGATGATTTCTATGCTTGTGTCAGACTGGGACACAAAGAGACATCTTCCGGATGTCATAATTATTTATTTTCATTTTGGTATCATCTAAAACAATGTTGTCCTGTTAATACATGGTACATTTATTGCAGATGATAGCAATAAAATGATAGATTGTGCATTATTATGCTATCCTGTGTTACGTATTATAATATATCAAGCACCTGCAGTAGATTAGACACTCGCCTAAATACATTTATTTATTTGTTGTCTTCTACACTATTTCTTGTGTTCCATGTTTATCACACACATGCATGATTGTTATATATCAGAAGAGATTAGGAAACATCAGTTATGGGCTCCCTGCAACCCTTCTACTTTTATCAAAGCTATTAGGTGTTCTTCCCTGCCCTACCTCCCTTCCTCACATATTGCAGTTTATTTGCACTAAGGCTTGCTTGGATTCCAGCTAAGGGTCATATGCAAAATTCATTAAAGTCCTTTAGGAATGTTTATATTTTCTTGCATAAGGCAAAATTCTGTGCTACTGTATGCAACTATATTGAGGGCCACCAAGTTGAAAGTGGGGTACAGCAGGGTCAAAATGTTTTATTACCTAAAACTCACATCCAGGATATGGAGGAGAAAAGTATATTGGTATAATTTGGGATTTTAAAAAATGGGTCTAATTTTTATGTTGTTTTAGAACCTATCAAGCCTTGTTAAAATGCTGATACATTTTCTGTAGTTGAAATTGTTCAGAATGGAGTAAATTATGTGTCTGCCTGAACAGATGTCTCAATAGTATTTTTTTCAATGGAAAAAAAAATGAAACAATATATTAGACCAAAAATGACAATATATTTTGTCCCTTGTTCCACTGCATTAGAGCTATTCATGTGGATTCAGTGGGCTTGATTCCAAAGCCTGCGTAAACCGTGCGGAACTACGCATGCACAAACCATGCATATCCCCATAGCAGGTCTATTGTGCTGTGTGGAAACTGCAGGTGTGTATGCACAGCTTCCACCCAGTTTACGTAGGCTTTGGGATCAACCTCACTGACTGTACACTAGTGTTGCAATGGTATAAAGGAATTCTGTTTAGAAGACACAGTTGAACTGCTGAAATTGGAATGAGAGAAAGTGATGGTGCATTTTCCTGCGTAACCCCACTCTTTTTATCTCCTTGCCAGGACAGTAGCTCTTGCCTGGGTTCTCTTGCCTGTAGTTAAGGTTTCGAGAACAGAAGGAAACAATTTTGGGTTCAAACACACGGTACCCCTGTTTCTGAAGCCATTGCATAAAAAGGGAAAGGAGGGCATCACCAACATAAAATAATTAAATTCTGTGTTATAAATAAATAAATTCCAGGCCTTGGAGGGGCTGTAGGCCTGGGACGCTAGGCAGTACAGCCAGGACCTGTGTGACATTGTCCCAACGGTCTTCTTTGCTGCTCCCTGAGGAGTTCTGAGGCAATTATTCTGTCCATCCAAGAAAGAATGGATGGCTAGGATTACAGGATGTGCCAGCTCAAGGCAGGGTGAGCCAGGCCCCGCCACCTGGCCAAGTTCACCTCTGGGCATATGAGGCCTCCCCGGGAAGCCATATCCACACACTTCTGGCACCTAGCAAAGTCACAGCCATATAGGCAGGATACAATCAATCAATCAATCAATCAATCATCATCATCATCATCATCACAATTTATTTGTATCTCGCACTCTCCCAAACCAAATTGGATTGAGGCGGCTTACAATAACATCCAACAACAATTCATGGGTTTACATTCCACGAAGGGGAACCCAATCCAATAATACATCATAATAATAACAACACAAATAATCCCTAACTACCCCCCACACTTCACATAAATTTCATTTAACAGCAGTACATAATAATAGTCATCCCACTACTTTCTCTGCTGGTACTTCTCATTGCCGTTCCCTGCTCACACCAGGGAGTCGGCTCCAGATACTACTACCTTCCCTCCCCTGCTGCCATCAGGGGATATCCTCCTGCTCCTCCACCCCTCTCTCTCTGGGGGGAGAGCTCCTCACTACCTTCACCAGCAGGAAACTCACATTATGTAAGCCAACAAACAATCAATCCCTTCACCCCAGCTTCCCAGCCCAGTCAAATTGCACAGCAAAAAGGCAAGCCCCTTTGACCATGCCCCTTCAACCCACGCCCCCAGCACATGCCTCCGGCATGGCCTCCAGATAGCCCTGGTGAAATGGGGAGCAGCCCAGAAGTTGTCCTCCCTAGACCCTGCCCCCACAAGGGGGGGGGAGGGATCAATGTCCAATGGCCCCTAGCTGGCTGAAACCGCACCCCCCTGATACCACTTAAAGTCCATATCCATGGGGGGGAGGGGGATAGCGCTCGCTCCACTGCCTCCGGAGCTGCCTCCATAAGCCCCTGGCTCACCTGCACCACTGCCACCATCCTTCTCCAGCTGGCTGCCCCTGGTGAAATGGGGAGCAGCCCGGAAGTTGTCCTCTCCAGACCCTGCCCCCACAAAGGTGGGGGGGAGGGAGCAATGATGGCTCCATCCATGCAGAGGAACCAGTCAAGCAGTTCGTAATAGGGCGATGTTTGTTTCCCACAGCCGGAGGCTAAGTTGTAATCTTGGATCTCCTTGTACCCACGCCACAAGTCTTTGGCCCATTGGCGGCACTAATACATGTCCCAGTTATAGCCCTACAGTACCATTTGTGTAGAGATCTCCTGGAACACTTCCTCATTCCAATAGCACTTCACCAGGGCATATTGGACCTTCTGCTCCCCACATAGAGTAATGAAGGCCTTGATCTTTTCTTTGGTCCAGGGAATTCAGTGTTGGCAAATGCATCTGTAGTCAGTGAGGGGCTGTGACTGAACAGTGGAGGTAGCAGTGCTGGTCGTTGCCTGGATGTCACTATTAGCCTTGACCCTGGTGATGGTAATCCTTTGTAAGTTGTTTCTGAGAATGCAGCAGCTGGAAAACAGCAAGTGTCAAGCAAGTACTGCCAACCAGGACAAGCTGGAAGAATGCATGTTTGAAAATCGCACGTTGGGATTTTAAGGCAGACATTACGTACATGCCAGTGAGAGGATGAGTGAAGAGAGGAGCCGAAAGTGGTCACTCTTCAGAACACTCTAGTTTCTTCACCCACAATTCTGAGGTGCTGACAGGCACTGCATGCAACCTAGCTGATGGGATGCAAACACGTGTGTGCACATTAACCTGTAGGGTGGGTTATGCATGCTCTGGGGCCCCGCTGTGAGTGGGTGCTGTGTGTCCAGTGGCTGGTCATCATGTGGCCAGTCAGGGCAAACACCTAATAAATGGTCAGGTAGACACCCACCGGTGTGGACTACCATCTCATTTGTTAACATCCGGTAATAAAAGACTCGGAGCCTTGCAGCAAAGAAAGAAATGCCCGTGGACAAATGATGCATTCCTTTAGGAAGAGAGATAGGGAAGAAGATTCATTTGTAGATAGAAAATAAGATAGTGTCGGTCTGAATTTGAAGAGGCAGAGATCTAGGGGTGATGCTATTCTCTGCATCTCATGGATGTCTGTCAGAATAGAATGAAAGAGATGGAAAGAGGAGGTAGTATGAGAGTGGGAACACACTTTCCCTCTTATAGTTGAAGCCCCAGGGCAAGTGCTGTCCCTTTAAGAATCACTTGGAGAAGGGAGGAAAATGAGCTTGGGGGAGGAGCCAGGGAAAAGGCAGGAAAGTGTGAGGGGAGTGGAGTTAGATAATGGGGGCGGGGGATGGAGAGAGCTGAGAGAGGTGGCTGAGAAGACGGTAGCGAGAAACTTGAGAGAAATCACTAGAGACACACAAGATGGAAATTAACTGAAGAAGAGAAAGAGACACCAAAGAAGTGGAGCAGGGACACCATCAAGGTAACTGAACTGAGGGAGGGAGGGAGAGAGAGAGAGAGAGAGAGAGAGATATGCCTGAGGAGAGGGCCTGGAGAGAGGAATACAGCTGAGCTGACTGAAGAGGAGGGATCTGAGCTCACCAGGACATCTGCCCCTTCTCTGACACAGGCACAGGTGTAAGTAACCTATTAGGGAAGATCTCCATAGAGTCCCCACAGAAGAGAAACCGCCAGTCCCTAAAGAAGAATATAAAGGGGTGTGTGTGTGTGTGTGTTGGGAAAGGACAAGGGTGGTAATTAGTGCTGAAACGTGCTCTTGGTTTCCCGGGTTGCTTGAAAACCCAGAATTTCACAGTATAGACAAGTTTGTGCTGCTAGCTTATTGATTCTGCTTGTGGAATATAGTAACTCATGTTTTTCTTGTCAAGAAAGCTATCTTCTTTCAGACTTTCAAAGGTACTGGGGTCACATGGGTGGACGTAGGCCCCAGTGGGTCCACAACCACCCAACCCCCTTTTGGTCCCTATTTTGTTTAGAAAAACCAAACTAATCATCTAATATTTGTATTTTCTGTGTCGATTTATACTGTTTTGGGGCTGCCAAGGTCATTGGTGAAAGAAAAAAAAGCAATATAGCCACCAAACCCATTTCTTTATTATTGTAAGACAGCATAATGTCACATTATGTGTGAGTGAAAGGTAGGCTTACTCAAGAAATAATAACAAAATGATGAAATACTACTGCTCTGATGCAAATTGTACGTATGGAAATTTGAAAGTCTAAGTGTAATTGGTCTAGTATTAATGTTCTTTTAACATACTTGTCAGATACTCTTTATATTGTATTCTCATCTTCTTGTATTCAGGAAAGCCATCATCACTGTAGCATCTACTGTACTCAGATCCAAAATCATCACCATCAGAATTATCTGAGCTTGTTGAATTTCGCTGTTCAGTTTCATGGATGTCATCAGATTCACACACATCCATCATTGTATTTAATGTTTTGACTTTGACAGATGTGGACTCTTCTCGTTTTCTTTTGTTTCTTCTTATGGTTGGGTTTGTTTCAGACAGCTCTTGGTGAGCCTCATATCTTGTAACCTTCTTTACCACGAACATCCGAGTTTTGTCTCTTCCAAAGAGCCTGTGGCAGGTGTTGTCCAATATACCAAATAGGCCAACAGGCCATCATCATTGACTTTCTAGCCACCTTCAGTAGATTTATTTTCATTACAGTAGTAACATAGAATTTCTTCAAATAGTATGCAGCAAGATTTGCTCTCTTGATCAAACACTTCAGGCTTTCAGGATCAGGAATGATATTCTGAGTTGTTTGTGGTAAGTTGATTACAGAGACTTACACGAGTGTCTACAGTATCATCTGATTGCTTCCTGGAATACACCGTGTGTTGGATGAATATGTTAGCATCCTTCTCTGTATCAGAATTCAAGGTTTTGTTATCTCTAAGAGTTGAGAGTAGTTGAGTGTATCAGTCTTAAGAGCCTTCCTGAAGATAACATGTTTCAAGACTCTATAGAAGTAGCTTGTGACATCAGAACCTGTTAGAGCATGAAAGGTAGGTAAGTTGAGAGAGACTGGAATTCTGATTTTGGCAACCATCTTCTTTATGCTGACGAGCCTGTTGAAGTCAATCTGCATGAACCAATTTGACTCTGTTTCTGAGTGTAAGCATAGACCATCAAGATGAGTATGTCTGTATCCTTCACACTAACGATTACCGCACCATCAGCAAAAAATGTCTGCAGCACAACACAAGTTTCTGTCTCCTCGTGATTACAACTAAATAGCTCTTTTATTTCTTCTCCTGCAGTTATCGTGAAAGTCTACTTCCGGTGGTTGATTGTATATGGGATACTCAGAGTGCTTGTGCTTCTAATCTCAAACAAGTTTAGGTACTGGAAGAATTGAGTGGTCAAGTTATCTTTGCTGATATTATGTAGGAAGTTCTGAAATTGCTTCTCTTGTAGCATCTCTTGATCATTTGTTCCCATGTGGAGTCATGCCAACACCTCGCTCCTGCCTCGTCGTCTCCTTCAGGGAAAACTCCTGGTCACCCGTATAGTTATCAAACACTATAACCACCTTCTTAGTATTCCATTTGACATTTGGAGTGAATGATTTCAGCAAGTTTTCCATGTACCAGCCTCATGTAGCTGTAACCTTAGATACTCTTATAATGGCCATTCCATCATAGATAACTGTTGTGTTGGGTGGAGGTGATGATTCAGTGGCATTGGAGAGCTCAATGAGATGGTTTCTGAATTTGTGTTTTGTCACTGAGTTGTACAGCTTGCCATCTGGTGTTATAGCTAGAGGGTACTTTGTAAGAGAATGTGGGAATGCATCCTTTTTGTCCGGGCATTCTGCAACCAAGGTGCCAAGGGCTTGTTGATCTTCTTTTAGGATTGATAGAAATGTTGGTGTCTTCTTTGCTTTCTCCAGCCCTGTTCTTATGCGGCTTCTTTTTATTGGATCATACAACCCTACTTTATGACTTAGTAGATGGTCAGAGCAAAACTGTGATTGCATTTCAGCTCCAGTTGCTCTAGCACCTATCAGTTCCATTACTATCTCTCCTGGCGGCTCAATACCTGTTGAAAGTTTCCAGGTATTTCTGTGAAATGGGTCACCATAAAAAAGTAGCTTTTCTTCCAGAAGTTTCACCTGTCTTTCATGTCCCAGGTGCACACACTTGGCTTAGTTACATCAAGAATGATGGCTGGTTGGTCCATGTGGTGAGGCTATGAGTACACAGACCTTAGGTAACAGATTGTACTGGATGGAGGGGATCAGCAGGAGTTAGGTGAGGGGAGTAAGAAGTCGGGGAGGACAGAACAGAAGAGGTGGGTCTTGAGGAGGGATTTGAAGGTACGAAGGGAGGGGGCAAGGCAGATGTGGGCAGGGAGGGAGTTCCAGGTGTGGGGGCAGCTAGGTAGAAGGGACAAAGACGTTTAGAGGAGCAGGGGAGGCGTGGGAGGGCAAGATTGGGGACAGAGGAGGAGCGGAGTTCACGGACTGGATTACAGAGGGAAATTAGCGCAGAGAGCAGTTGTTAGCACCAGCAGTTGTTTTGTTGTGGGTGCTTAATGTGCTGATTTTAAATCTCTCTTTGGTTAACTTCTGTAACTTTGCTAGCTTGTGCGAATTTGTGTAGAACTTATCCATGGCTTCCTGTGATGTACTGTACCCCCCTCTCATGGGGCATCCTCTAACCTTGCTTTCATGGTTGAGGCCAACTTCAGTGACTAAGTCACAAGGAATGCTTAAGAATTTTTCACATGTAAGACTGATGCCTTGACCATACATCTTGAGGTTATTGTATGCATCTGGTTCATCATTTTATTTTATTATTTATTTATTTATTTATTTATTTATTTATTTGTTTGTTTATATTTCTTAGCTGCCCGCTCATGCCCATGGCATCTCGGGGCGGCGTACAACAAAAACAACAAGTAAAACAGCAATAAAACACAGCAAAAATAAAAACATTTCAAAACCCATCTAAAAGACACAACTACCCCCTCCCCCCACATTTTATTATCCCAACCCACCCTCCCCTCCTCCGAAGGCCTGGGAGAACAGCCAAGTCTTGCAGGCCCGGCAGAAGGCCAACAAACTTGGGGCCAGATGGGCTTCCTCTGGAAGGGAGTTCCATAATCGTGGTACAGCCACTGAGAACGCCCTCTCCATTGTGGCCCCCCCGTTTAACAAGGGGGACCTCCAAGAAGGCACCCCCGGTGGACCGAAGGGGTCATTCTGGGTCACGGAGGGTGAGGCGATCCCTGAGGTATGAAGGGCCAAGACCGTATAGGGTCTTATAGGCCAAAACCAACATCTTGAATCTGGCTCGGTACACAATAGGTAGCCAGTGCAGTGTGCGGAACACGGGGGTAATGTGCTCCCGCTGGAAGGGAGTTCCATAATCGTGGTACAGCCACTGAGAATGCCCTCTCCATTGTGGCCCCCCCGTTTAACAAGGGGGACCTCCAAGAAGGCACCCCCGGTGGACCAAAGGGGTCATTCTGGGTCACGGAGGGTGAGGCGATCCCTGAGGTATGAAGGGCCAAGACCGTATAGGGTCTTATAGGCCAAAACCAACATCTTGAATCTGGTTCAGTACACTATAGGCAGCCAGTGCAGCGCGCGGAGCACGCGGGTGATGTGCTCCCGTCGACTCATCCCCGTAAGGAGAAGAGCCACCGCGTTTCTCATGTTGATGAATTGAACAAGACTGTACGTCAGGTAGTGATAATAGTTGGGGTGATTGAAAGTGAATAGGAGAAGACCAGCACCTGCAGAGACTGCAAATGAAGCGTCATGGTTTTATCCCTGTAACTAGCAGCCAATGAAAGAAGCGAGCTTACTTCTTTGATGTAGCAGATAGTTAATTGTCCCATACTGCCAGAGAACTCAAGCATTTTTTATTTAGTTGACTGGAAGTCTGTGTGAGACAGAACCCCACTTACTGATGGTGGAGTTGGGTCGAGTCTCATTTCTGTAAGCTTCTGCTGCAGTCCTGGCAAAATTAACAGCTGGTTTCCTTTAAACCTGTGTAGTGCCTCTAACTGCTTGTGGAGTCACATGGACTGGGCATAGTGTCTACCTTCTGCAGCCTGATTTGCTGAACCTTCTGGTATCACTCCAGCTTGAACCCACTATTCTCTAAGTCCTACAATTCCATAATGCTTGTGAAGAAGCTTTAACCACACTATGATAGTATGGAAGCCATCCATCAGTAACTTAACCGTGGTATATTTTTCTGGCTCCTTCCACATAATCTGAGCTATCTTGGAGTAAATGGCATGGTCACTGTGTACAAATACATGTTTCAGCTGATGATAATTTTTTAGGTCGATGATGTAGTCCAAGACAAGTAATATTTACAGAAGTTGTCATGTGGAGCATGAGGTATATTCGGCAAGTATTCAAAGCATGATTTACATGTGTTTATGGTGGTTGTCTTCTTATTAAATGTTGTCCATTAACCAATTGGCGGTAAGCATGATTCTGTTCCATCATCTTCAAAACCCTCTCCTTCTTCTACATCTACATTGCTGTCTGTCTTCATTGATGACGACTGAAGCTTGTATGGTATTAGCAAGAGCCCATTCACAGTCCTTATCTAGTCTTTTGTAGTTTGTACATACCAACATCCTCATAGGATTCTATTACAGTGGGTGGCTCTCACTTTACAATCTTGTAATCACCATAATCAATTGGTTCTGTGGTTATAAATATATCTTCACTGACAGGTGTGGTTATTGCAGACCATGAAGTTGGATTTGGAAAAAATTCTTCATCCAAGGAATTCATGGGCTGTTTTATAGTTCCTGTTGTTTCATGCATTGTTCCAATGCCCATTGAGGTGACTTGCTGACCATTGTTGTTATCTAGGCTGATGTGTGTAGGATGTCCAGGTTTCATGCGTGGTGGTGCCTTCCTGTTCTGTAGTTCAATTTTCATATCCAGTGCCCACTTTTTGCCCATTTCTCGTATTTCAGTGTAGGATGGGCAGTGTCCAGATTTGTTAAGAAGGTTGCCTTACTGCCTGTTATTCTATGAATGACCATTCCAAAACCAAGAGATGTTAGAGACGATTCACCAGTCAGTAACCGTTGCCAGTCCCCAGCAATTGCCCATACTTTTTCTGCCTGTTGAGGTGGAACAATACAATATCCTAGCTTGTTTGCCTTCCAAGATGGATTGATTGAGAAAGCAATTGCATTGTAGATGTCTTTTATTGGATCATAATTATCTAAGTGTGCAACCAGAGTTACAAATGAAATTGGGAACTCTTTAGGTTCTCTACTTACTCGCTGTGAAAATCTTCTGTTAATCATCTTTGCAAAACTCGTACAATGTCATCACCCTTCAACCCAGCACTCTGCAAAGTTGCAAAAGAGTATTCTACAGGATTTACATCAATTTAATAGATGATATTTGCATGGCCACACCTACCATCCGCTCTATAAAACTGTAAGTAAGTAACTTTATTGACTTGTTGGCCCCATGGCCAGCACAAGATAAAACAAAAACAACAAAGGAACAAAATTACCAAATACAAGAGCAACAGACACTATAACTGTAGCTTTCCCCCAAATGAATGTGCTGTTAAATACTTCACTTGGTGTGGAAACCTTTTTCAGAACCTTTTTCAGAGTAGATGCTCATCTACTCTATGAGCATCATACAGACATAGGAGGTCCTCCAGGAATTCCACAAGAAGGTAACAGCATTTGTCACCAACAACTTTCCTCTTAATAATCTGAAGAAACTCTTTCTCAGACCTCTCTACAACACTCTCTGAACTTGTAGCTGCTACAGAAGATGTTCGTTGACGTGAAAAATTGTCTGTGAAGATCTTATAACAACTGGGGTAGTAGTCTATTTCTTGTGCAAATGCATCTCCACCTGCTAGATGAAGCTTTAATCACTTTGCTGCCATCTGCATATCTGGGTCAGTAGAGTGTTCATTTATGACGATGCTGTCCTCCATGGTTTTCTTAGCTCAAAACCTAAGCTGTCCTCCTTAATCTTTACCAACTTTTCTTCCTTTTTAACGATAATTTTTTGGGGGGATTTATTACAAATGAAATATTTTCTTTCTAATTTGGATAGTGAAGGAA